>PVJX010001240.1:0-132170 GCA_004027295.1 Dolichotis patagonum | reverse complement strand
TTGTCATTTTAGCCAGGTGTAGTGGCACATGCCTGTAATCCCAGGAGACTGGAGGCAGGAGGCAGGAGGATCATTGCAAATTCGAGACCAGCCTGCACTACAAAGTGAACTCAAGGCCAGCCTGAACTGCTTAGTGAGACCCTGTCTCAAAAGGACAGAAAATAAAATAAAATAAAAGTCACATTATACTGGAACAAGTACTCTACCCTTGCTTGTCAGCCAGAAACAAAGATGAAGTTAAAAAATCCAATCCCCAAAAGGAAGAAAAATAATTTTTATCAAGTCTAATTTTAAAAATTTATTAATTTAGTATTTTTTGTTTGTTTGTGTCTGTGTAGTTCTTACAGGTCCATTCTCAGACATTTCTGCTCAGTTCAGATAAAAGTACGGTTAGTCTACAAAAGAAGCTTTCTCCCCAGGCTGAGTCTGATTTCCAAAGTAATGGGCAGCAGATTCTCCAGATGCGCCCCTCAAAACTCCCAGGATCAAATGATGACACCACTTGTCCCCACTGGTTTGATATAAATGATTCCAAAGTCCAGCCAATCAAGGAAAAAGATATTGAACAGCAATTCCAGGGTAAAGAAAGTGCCTACATGTTGTTTTATCGGAAATCCCAGTTGCAGAGACCACCTGAAGGTATGGAAAGGAAAGTGTTCCTATTGTTTAGTGACTATAAACAGAATGCTGTTTGAATTTTTCTCTTTACAATACTTTCAACCTAAGTAATATTTTAAAGAAGTAATATATTATGCCAAGTGAACAGTTTGTCATTTTATAAAGATTATATATTTCTGTTTAATTTTCTCCACTGTGATGGGAGGTTACAATTGGGTTTTCTTGGATTTTGTAATATTTTTTTCTTTGGATGGGCATGATGGTGCACACCTGTAGCCCTAGCACTCAGGAGGCTAAAGCCAGCGTGGACTACAAGGCGAGAACCTGTCTCAAAACTCCTTTCCTTGGGTTGGTAGACTTGAGTATGATTGCACTATATTCAGGCTTGTGTCTGTCATTCAGCCACATTGCCTTTGAATTATGTAAGTGCTTTGGTCTTAGTTTCTTGTCTTCTTTATTTCTCTGTTTCTTTTTTCTTTTCCATGAAGGTAGTGATCCCTGAGCAGTCAAAAGTTCTTTGAAGCACTGCATTATGCCAAGAGAAGTTAGTGTTTGAGACCTGTAATAATGAGTATTTGTAACTGAAGCTGTTAACATGAATAATAAATCAGCCAAATTTTTTTATTTTCTCAAAGTCTTTTCAGAAGCAAAAAGCCATAGAAGGAAAGGTTTTTAGATTGCAGCATAGCTCTGATTAAAGATGAAGAGAATGTTCATAGAGAATGAGAATAGTGACATTTTGTATAAAGAATAAAAATAAAGCAGTTACTAATTTGCATGAAAATCAAAGAAAATTAACCTGATACATCTGAAACAGTTACATAACTGTGCCCTTAACCAAAAAGGCTTTGTATTTTTCTGGGAAAAAAAAAAGATATGAGACTAATTCTGACAGAAATATTGTGAATCAAAATTCACAATTACAGTAATATATATTAACAGAAAAAGTATGTCTCCAGATAGAGTATTAATGTTTTTTCAGTGACTTGAATTTTAGTATGACTATAATTGGAATATGTAAGATATGAATTTTTCCTAAAGTTAGCTTAGTAATTTAATAGAGGCCCACCCAAAATATGGATGAATTTTTTTGAGAATGAAGGGACAGAACTTTATAAAAATGATTCTAATGGTCACAGAGAAAGATAATGAAAATCAAAGAAAAGACTACTGAGAAGTTTACTGTATCTGTAAAAATGTATTATAAAGCTAAACCAATGAAGATACAATAAGGTTAATGCCAAGAGATAGGCAGATCATTGAAACAGAGCAATAAGCCCAGGAATTGATCTAAGTGTGTATGAGGTTTTAATCCATGGTAAGCAAGATAGCTGTGATAAATGGGAAACTGAATTACTCAGTAAATACAACTGGGAAGTTGATTTGTTACTAAGGAAATAACCAAAGCACTTTCTCCTATTCTGCCAGTCACTTCAATTAAATTGTAGTACTTTTCAGGAGAAAAAAGGAACATTAAAATATGGGGATTGAGCTCAGCGACACAAGCGCCTCCTTGGCAAGAGTGAGGTTGTGAGTTTGATCCCCAGTACCAAAAAAAAAAGTAAAATATAAATATTTGTCCTTAAGATAAAGAAGACCTTTTTATAGTTAGAAGCAAACAAAATACTAAGGAAAAGCAATATAAATTTTAAACTTAATTAAAAAGCAAATGGCAAGCTAATCAAAAGCAGTAAAATATATGACAAGTTTACTTTCCCTGTATGTTAAATATATATATCATGGCACTCATGATATGTGCTCAGGAAAAGGATATAAATAAAAAATCCTATGTGTTAAAAAAATTTTTAAACCTAAACCATAATTAGAAAAACTTGAAACAGCAGCTTTTTCCCTGTCATGTCAAATACTTCTATGAACCTTGTCAGATGTGGTGGCACAACCTGAAATTCATGGAAATTTGAATTGATTTTTATTCCACAACTTGTAGATATGTAAATTAATGCAACCAATTTGGGTGTGCATATTTAAAAGCCTTAAAACTATGTACCCCCTAAAGCAGTAACTGTCGCAAATTTGTCTTGAAATAGAACTGATATGAATATGCTCAGAGATGCTTGTTAACCCCACTATTTTATAATAATGACTAATTGGAAACCACCTTAATGTACAACAGGAAAACATTGAATAAACTAATTGTGCTAAGTATAGAATGAACTATTACAGAACCATGTAAGCTTGTAAAAAAATACAACATGTGAAATGAAAAAGCAAGTTACAAATATGTAACTGTGTCTTTAAAAGTGTGTGGGTGTGTGTTTTAGGAGTGAGATTATAGGTATAGTAGTATGTGCTACTCTTTAGAAGATAATTTCTAGAATTTTTATAGTAACCAGTTGTTACATTTATAATCAGGATAAAAATAGTGTTCTTTCTTAAAACATACTTAAAAAGAGTTGAAGAAATGAAATTCTTATAGCTTGGCTTAAAAAATGGCCAGCCTTTCATCTGGTCTTGGAAAACAGCTCCAGGAAAGATCCATATTCACACAGCTGGTCACGGGCAGGCAGATTTCCCAGCTCCCAGCACGTCCTTTCCAGTCTTATTAACCGCCTCTGAGCACCAGATTCATTTAGTCAACACTGGCTAATGAGAAGTTTTGCTTACAGCTCGAGCTAATCCACGATACAGGGTTCCTTGTCATTTGCTGAAGGAAATGGATGCAGCCAACATGGAACTGCAGAAGAAAAGGTAATTCTAAATTACTTCAGAGTTTGAATAGTTTTTCTAGGGATGGGAATCGAATTTCGGTCTTAAGCTTTTAATAATGAAAACTAAAAAGCAACTGGCCGACTATTTGGCTGCTGAATTTTTACAATACAGTTGTCATTTACTTTGAAGCAAAACTTCAAAGGATTCCTATGAAGGTGACATATTCTGACATAAAAAGCCATTGCTATGTAGATGTGGAAGCCTAAGAAAGCTGGAGTAATCAGTGAGTGCACAGTTGGGAAAATGAAGTCCACAAAGACAGCTTGTCATTAAAACCACTCTCACTTTTTTTTTCCTTTTTTTTTTTTTTTTTTTTTGAGACAGGGTCTTGCTATGTAGTTCAGGCTGGCTTTGAACTTACTATATGGCCCAGGCTGACCTCCAACTTGCAGCAGTCCTCCTGTCTCAGCCTCCCAAGTACTGGGATTATGGGCATGCACCACCATGGCTGGCCTTATCCTCACTTTTAAGTAGTTGGAAAACTGACTTCCAGTGATGGCAGAGTAGAGGTAGGCTGATTCTCATAAAGAAAGATTAGGAATTCTCTACACTGTTGGGCTTAGTGTCAGTCTTGGGCAGAGACCTAAGTGGATTCTTACAGATGGCTGCTGAGAGCGTAATGATCTTAACATTCTCTTTGGGGGTTTACAGTGGACCCTGAGAAAATGTTTCTTTATTTGTTCTCTAATAGGGTCGGTAGGGTATTGGTTAGGGAAATGGAGTTTCCGTGGGGTCATGTGGACCCAGAGGGCAAATTCTGTTACACGGATATTTTAAATACAGTGCCAGAAATAACCTGCAGAAGTAGTCCAGATTATGGTGTGGTGGGGAGAGTGGGAGAGAATAACCCAGGGTGTTTAGTCAGCCAGTAATCCGTGCTTTAGTGTGGTCATCAGAAAAACCAGTGCTCTGTGACCATGATAATACAATGCATCTGAAGTCTGGATCGTGGTGGCAGCCCAGTGCCAGCTCTGCCCTGGTCATAGGGCTTAGAAGAGCACATTGGGCACCAGGCTTTGAGTCAGGAGGGTAGAGTCAGAAGCAGCCTGTGCCCAGCACAGGCCATGGCTGGCGCGCTGCACCTGGGGCTCATGCACGCAGGAAGGGGCACCAGCAGCTGCTGATGTGGAAGAGCCTGCGGGTCCAGTGGAAGTTGGTACATCTGCCTCCTAACATGTATGTGCGCATGTGTCTAGCATTTTGTCTATAACTGTAGCATAACCTCAAGATTGAAGATTTCAAGTTTCAGCACTTGTGCAGAGAAATGTAGTGCACAGTTTACACGGAAACAGTTTTCTCTTGGAATTCGTGGTAGTAATTAGAGCTGCATGTTTGCTGTTTATGGAAAACAGATTGTTCTGGCAGATAGAAGAGGATGTTACTTTGATAAAATGGAGAACTTCCTTGCATTTGGTTTGAGATAAAACAATGTCTGTTATAAAAACATAGTATTCGTGTACTTTTTATGCCTCTCTGAAGGACAGAATGCGATTCTACAGACAATAATATTGAGTTACATCTCCACATGGGGCCTCATTATCATTTCTTCAATGGAGCTCTGCACCCAGTAAGCTGTCAGACAGAAAGCGTGTGGGATTTGACCTTTGATAAAAGAAAAACTCTGGGAGATCTCCAGCAGTCAATATTTCAGGTAAGTTAGCCTTACTGCTTAACTGAGATAGGTCCATCTTGAACTGGCCTCTCCATTTCATCTTATTAAGGTTATAGCTGCCCTTCAAAGCTGCTTAGGAAAAGTCCTGCATCCACCAGTACATAGAGGGGGAGACAAACCATCTGCCCTTGTCAGTAAGCCCTTCAGGGAGGCTTTCCACGTTTTCCTGCTAGCAGCTTTTCAAGTAGAGAATCAGGCCTGGTACGTTTTTGGGGGCCAGAAAGCAGGTAGTTGGCTTTTTCAGGAAATAAATGAAAGGTAATTGTTTTTCAAAGGGAATGAAAATATGAAGTGCAGCCTGTGGCTTAAAAATACAAAACACTAAACAAATAAAAGCAATTTTGTATTCTATGGTATAAACTAGCATTTATAATAAGATTCTTTACATCTCCAGCCCTTTTTATTTTGTTTCAAAACAGGTCTCACGGAGGTGTCCAGATTGGCCTTGAACTTGTGATTCTGTTGCCTCAGCCTCTTGAGTAGCTGAGGTTAGAGGCATGTGGCATCACATCCGACTTTTTCTTTTCTGTTTTTTGCCATGTTGGGGATGGAACCCAGGGCCTTGTGTATGCTAGGCAAATAAACCTCTGCCACCGAACTGAACCCCCAGTCCTCAATTCAATTTGAGACTAAACTGCTTGAACTGGCTATAAATTCTCAATCCTCCTGCCTCAGCCGCCTGTAGCTAGAATTTCAGGTGTGCACCATTACAAACTGCCTTAATAAGATTCTTAAGTGAAGGAAAATACCTATTAGTCTCTAAGTAGGAAACAGATGTTCTTATACTCAGTGTCCAAATAATTGATCCAGCTGTTTCAATGAAAATAAGAACAATGATGCTCTAATTCTCTTATAGTTCTTTTGCATAAGTTAATGCAGTTTAGTTCTTTAACTTTGTGAGGCCAAGTTGACTGCATTTTGAGGATGAAATAAATGAAAATTTAAAGGTCACAGTGTTGTCTGTGCTGAGCCACCTAGTGAGTGGTGGCTCTAGGACCCCCCCATCAATGTTCTGCACACCCTTCCACTGCATAGCACCTCCTTGGCCAAGGAGAGGGAATTAGAAAATGCAAGCTGTAACAAATTTAGGCTTTGTTCCAGAAACAACTTAAATGACATTTCTGAAAAATTATATCCCTCACCAAAATTCCTAGCTTTTGATTTTCTTGTACTAAGATACACAAACACATTTTTAAAATTTTGATTTGGATGTTATTTAAATACTGAATTGATACCAGTATCTCTGAAATTGTCTGATATTTCTGAAATTCTGTAGCAGAAGTTCATTTCTGAGCCCGTTCTGGCAGTAGGACAGGTAAGTTGGGGATCTGAACCTGTCTAGGGTGACATTTCAAACTGGAAAGACCTTACTCATTTCTATAAGCTTTAGGAACACTCCTGTCTGTGCTTCCAGTGTTGAGGAGTGTGTCTCTATGAACGATTGTCTCACAGGTAGCCACTAGCCAGTCTGTAAGATAGGCTATGAATGCCTCAGTCTCTGTCTGCCTCTCTCTCTGACTCTTTCTCTCTGTTTCTCTATCTCTCTAGCTCCTTCCCTCCCTCCTTCTCTGTCAGTATTGTGGACTGAATCCAGGACTTTCACATTGAGCCACATGCCCTGTCCATTTTTACTTTGAGACAAGATCTCACTAAGTTATCCAACCTGGGCTCAAACTTGTAATCCTCCTGTCTCAGCCTCCCAGTGTACTGGGGTGACAGGTGTGTGTCACTACACCTAGCTGTTTTGTTTTGTTTTGTTTTGAGACAGGGTCTCACTATGAAGTTCAGGATGGCTTTGAGCTCACTGTGTAACCCAGGCTAGTCTCAAACTCACAAGGGTCCTCCTGCCTCAGCCTCCCAAGTGCTGGGATTACAGGCATGTACCACCACACCCAGCTCACACCTAGTTTTGAATCCCTTTTAAATAAGGAGTTTCTTTTTAAGAGAAATATCTTGTGTTGTTAAGCACTAGATAGCAATGCCTTTTCTGTATAAGACTGTTTTGGTGAGATTAGTATAGTCTTTGGGGTCGTAGGTCTAGAACCTTTGAGAACAGACCCTGCAATCTGTTACACATGTAGCAGTGCCACTTTTCAATTGACAGGGGAATCTTCCTTTCCGGTGTAGCTCACATTGGCGTGGACTGGAGCTGGTGCTGCGTTTCCCTGAGCAGTGCCCAGGAAATAGTGTGGCTGTTAGGGGCAGAAACTCGCCTGCTGGTCTGCTGAGCAGTCTACTTTCTGCTGACAGTGGCCTTTGCCTGATCTAGGTAGAGTCGTTCAGGTGTGCATGGCAAAGTCTTCATCCAGTTGTGGGTGAGATTACCCATCTTGGGATGTCAGCAGTTTAACACCTGATCTAAGTAGAACTGTTTAGGTACGTTTGCCAGAATGTTCAGCGGTAGTGGGCGAGAGCACCCATTTTTGTGTATCCCGAGTTTAACAAGAATAATGTCTTATTCCTAACTGTTCAATGTTGGTAAGGTTGGGAACACTCACTTGCTTTCTCCCTGTATAAATAAATTGGCACACCGCTGTCCTTGTTAACCCAGGAAACATGGTACTCACGTTATTTTTCATTGTTCTTTTTATTGCATTCTCTTCAGCTGCTAGAATTTTGGGAAGGAGACTTAGTTCTCAGTGTTGCAAAGCATGTTCCAGCAGGACTTCACGTTTACCAGGCACTTAATGGTAAGAGGCATGTGAATACAGCAAGTCGGTTTAAGAATTTTGTTTTGGTGGGGCTCACCCATGGTTTTCTATTTGTCCATCCTTCCCCCATCTACTACTACTTATCTACATAGCTTATCATCATATTGCCAGTTTTTCAAAAAGAAATAATTCATCCTATTTATAATATATCCAATCTATGTAATATGTGAAATCTTCCTATCATAGAAACATTTTATATTTTCTTTTACAAGAGACCTTTGTAAAAAATGTTTCATGTTGCCACCAACTATTGAGCAGAATGGTTTGAAGCCATTTGAGTTTTATTTATTCAGCTTGATTTTCTGCCAACTCTCAGCTTCAGATTTGGTAACAAAGCAAAGTACTCTGAGAATCTTAAGTACTACTTTCCTTTAAATTTTAAAATGATAACTGCACTATGTCTTAATTACTTGCTGGTTGACTGGAACAAAATACCCATCACCCACAAGTTAAAGGAGGAAGGGGTTACTTTATCTCACAGTTTATAGGGGTTTCGGTGCATGGTCTGCTGGCTCCGTGGCAGAGAGGCATGGCTAGAGAGAAACAGCCCATGGCTGGCCAGGAAGGAAGCAACAATCCTTCCTTCTTTCCCTTTTCATTTCATCCAAACTATAAGCCTTTTGGTTGGTGCCACCCACACGCAGAAAGGATTTTTGGCTTCAGTAAATCCATTATCCATACCCAGCACTATGCTAAACCCATCCATGAACTAATCCAGTATCACACAGCCATGATCTAGTCACTCCCCAAAGTCCCACCTGTGAGTGCATGTGGCTTTGGGGGAGTATCTGGATATAAGCCATCACACGCTAGTGACACTTATTTTGGGCTTCCCTGTGCCAAATACTGTGATAACCGGTCTATGCTAATTTATCTCATTTAATTTTTACAATATTCTATTTTATAAATGAGGAAACTGAGTTCAGAGGCTCGACACATACAAAGACGTATAACTGGCTAGTGGGGGGAAGCTGAACCATGCAGTGCCTGTCACAATGGATTGTGCTTTGAGTAAGGTTGGCCTTTGTACTGACTCATCCTTCTATCATGCTCTCAGCCTACATGAGCTTTTAAAACAAAAATAAGAACGATGCCGGACATAGTGGCACACACCTATAATCCCAGCACTCAGGAGGCTGAGGCAAGAGGATCATTGTGTGTTTGAGGCCAGCCTGAACTGCACAATGAGACCTGTCTCAAAAACCAGAAAATAAAATTTAAATTTAAAAAATATGTCAAGGGGCCGGTGATGTAGCTCAGCGGCATAAGTGCCTGCCTGGCATTCAATCCCTGGTACCGAAATAAATAAATAAATTAATTAATTAATTTTCAAAAAAGATGTCAGATAACAGTAGAATAAAAAACTGAGTATCCCAGCTCCTTATTTAGCTGAAGTGTGTCTGGTGGTCATGATGAATGGTCTGATAATTTCACCTTCCCAGGAAATGAACTGACGTTGTATGAAGCTGGAATTGCTGATGGGGAAGACATCTTTGTGTGGAATGGAGTGGAGGTAAAAAAAAAATTTACCAAAGAAACATTCATAATAATTTTTTTGTTTAAGTTATCATAATGAAGTTTTATACGTGTTAGCCCAGTGAGTGGCAGTCATATGTTAAAGAGATACCTGCCTGTGCTCCTGGTATAAATCACAGCACAGGGCTGGGGTGAGCACTCAAGGCTGTGGCCGCCAGCTCTGCCAAATGGGTAGTGGTGGCGCTTGGAGGGGCAGAGTGAGCTGTCAGTGTCACAGGAGTGAGGAGCAGCTTCCTGGCCCCCCGTGGCTGTCCAGGTCCTCCTGTGTTTCCACAGCCTTGTCACCACAGGTGATTCATGTATCTCCACCTCCCACCCAGATTTCTCTCCTGAGAAAGAAAAGGAAAACTTTCAAAAGAAATCTAAAGGTATTCCTCTGATAGTTAAAAGGCACTCAAGAAATTCTCACTTTATTGGAAAAAATGAAGGTTGCTCTACCGGAGCTGTCTTTCGCTGTGCTGTTAGTTTGGCAAATGCCAACCATGCTGGTGGTTGTCTGGGTATCGTTGCAGGTTGGCGGTGTCCAGATTCCAACTGGTGTGGACTGTGAGCCCCTGCTGTTGCACATCCTTCACCTGGAAACAAGCGGTGACAGCCAAAGGCGTGGGCAGCTGGTAGAGGCTCCGCACATCTTTCCAGCCAGCGCAGCAGTGGGCACCGTGCTCACAGCACTGGCCCTGCCCAAGGGTGTCATCCTCACACACAGTGGCTGGTCTGCAGGGGAAGCGAGCTGGATCCCTATTCCCCAGGAAGACATGCAGAGGACATTCAGAGAGCATGGCCTCAAGGATGGAAGCTCAGTTTTAGTTCAGGATTCTTACAGTGGTGATAACAGGTAACTCACTAAAATGAGAAAAGGGGAGAATTGTTTGAAGTTAAATGAGTTACAGTGCCATCCAGGGCAGAGGGGGCAGACCTACAGCACACATGTTGCAGCAGGCTGTTTGCGTCACTGAAAGTTCTCAAAGGTTTTCCATCACTGATCTCAGAGAACTCTAAAGCTTTATTTTAATAGCAAGAGTTAAATGTTTATTTCTAGATATTATATGCTAAGTGCTGTTTTAGGCTATGCAACTTAGAGAAAAAATGTTCAAAAGTGATTTTTTTTTAAGTAAATGTAACAAAATAATATAGGTATCCCTAGTTTTATAGGCAAGGTACAGTCTTAAAGTACTGGTGGTTACAAAGCAAAATCCTATCAGATGAATTCTGATTAGAACCAATTATAAAACTGAAGGTATATTTCCACAAAGAAAATTTCTGGAATTCTTTGTGAAGAAGTTAAAAGAGACCCATAAAGCAATACAGTTTTTCCTTATAATCTCTTGCATGGCTCCTGAAAGCCTATTTGGGCAGCTACTTAGGTAATTACCCCTCATCCTGCAGTCATATTAAAGCTCAGACATGCTGTCCCCTCCCACTAATGGGACCCATGTTTGTGACAGTATGTTCAGTGTATCTTACAGCATGACCCCACTTCTCACACTGGCATAGTGAGCATCGCTCCCCTGTTTTGCGGGACTGCAAGTGCCCTCAGGTTGTCAGCACTCCGTGTAATAATTCTAGTGCTGGGACACAGAGGCAGAGCCCTTGGGGCTGAGTTTCTCACTGCTATTCCTTTGGACATGTTTTGCAGACATGTGTTTCCCCTTCTTGTTTATAAATGAAGTTTATTTCATATTCCTTTGTGAGAGGTAATCTACATTTATTTGGATGTGGGAAATAAAGTGAAGACAAGAGATGCTGAACAGCAGGCCATTTCCAACCCTGTTAGCATCTGATGGTTTTCCTTTTCTTTTTTGGAGGGGTGGGGTGGGGTGAAGGGAGTACCGCAAATTGAACTCACAGCCTGGTGCTTGCTAGGTGGGCACTTATGCTGGTGAGCTACATCCCTAGCCCTTTCCTTTTCTTCTATATGGAATTATTGTTTTGAAGGTTTTGATCTCTAAGCATGATAGTGATTGATTTGTGGGTGAACTGTTGCACCCAGCTTTCGCGTGCTCCCCATATGCGTAGACTCTGAGCCTCGCCACATGCTGTGTAGTAATCTGGGTAGACTCTGAGCCTCGCCACATGCTGTGTAGTAATCTGTTGACCCTAACTGTGCTGCCAGTGAGACAGGATGAGGTGGTAGAAAAGAGTGAGAAACCAGTTGCCTTGGGAACCAGTCACCTGGGCTGTTTCACAGCTTTGCCACTTACTAACAACATGGCCTTGGGCAGTTATTTCATCTCTGTTATTTCTGCAAAATGGGGGTAGTTACTAAAGCTGACTTCATAGAGCTGCGCAGATTGAAAGAATAACGTGCTTACCAAATGTCTGCATGCAGCATATGCTCACTGTTTTCAGCAAACTTCTTCGTCATCATCCAGTTTCCACTGCTCTGCGGGAGTCTTCAGGGCATTTCTATGCTTCAAACTTTATTATGTTTAAGATTGTTCCTTGAAATGGGCTCCCAGCATGGAGAAACAGGCAGAGCAGAGGTAGTCTCAGGGCTGTAATAGTCACTCCCAGAAAGCATTTCTGTTAGCCTAGTCAGAGCCACTGTGTGAATTAGGAAGAAAGCCACCCAGGCCACAGGGCTTCTCTGTCCGTGGGAAGATTTTGTTTGAAAAGGTACTCTACTGCTTCAAGAAAATACAAAATCCTAAATAAACCAGTATCAATCAATGAAATTGAAGATGTAATTAAAAACTTACCAACAAAGAAAAGCCCAGGCCCTGATGAATTCACTTCTGAATTCTGTAAGAGCACATACTAACTAGCTCATAGAACATGCTTAAGTAAGGATTTGAAATTATCCCATGCTTATTATCAGACCATAGTGCAATGAAATTGAAAATCAGTGGCAAAAGAAACCACAAGAACTTCATAAACACATGGAAAATAACACTCTCCTGAACTACCAATGGGTAATAGATGAAATTAAGAAATTAAACAGTTTCTACAATTAAATGACAATAACAGTATAACATACTGGAATTTATGGGACACAATGAAAGCAGTCTTACAAGGGAAATTTATAGCAGTGAATACCCATATCAGGAAAATAGCAAGCATAAATAAACAGCTTAATGATGAAGCTCATTCTTCTAGAAAAAGAAGAGCAAGTCAAGCCCAAAGCTTGTACAAGAGAGGAAATTACAAAGATCAAAGCAGAAATTAACACATTGGAGACTAAGAAAACAATACCAAAAAATCAATGAAGAGTCAGTTCATTGAAAAACAATAAAATCGACAAACCCTTAGCCAAGCTTATCAAAAAAAGGAAAGACTCAAATCCATGTAATTAGGAATGAAAAGGGTAGAATCGCAATGGATGCTGCAGAAATAAGATCATCTACACCTACTTCAAGAACTTGTATTCTAATAAGATGGAAAATGCAGAAGAAATGGACAGATACCTAGATGTATATGAGTTACCAAAGCTGAATCAAGAAAATATAAAAATTTAAAAAAGATATTGTATTGCCAACTAACATAACACTCTTTAACAGAAGTACAAGTCTGTGATATAAATGGTGCGTACGACACCCCTTAGGTGCCCACTTGGGTACAGTCTGTCGAACTATACATGACTGTCCTGTTGCAAAACTAAATCCAAATCCTGAGACATGGGCCCTGGTACTCTTGTGTTTTGGGAGGGGGGTTGTTTTGTTTTTTGAGATGTAATGCTATATAGTACAGGCTGGCCTTGAACTTGAGGCGATCTTCCTGCCTCAGTGTCCCACATTCTGGGATTATAGGTATGTGCCACCACAAGTACTAGGCTCTGGTACGCTGTTTAAAGCTCCCTTGGGGATTCCCATGTACATGTGGAAGCCAACAGCTGGTTGCTTAGGAACAGCACTCTTCCTTGAAAACCATGGCAGCAGATTATTCACACATGTCAAAACCTATTTGGTGTCCTGAATTTAAACTCCACGGATGACTACCTGACTTTCCCCTTCAAAGACAGCTGACTTTTACAGAGATAGTGCTGCAGAATATGGCCATCTTCCGTGAGTGAGTTTATGGGAACCGGAGTTTTGGAAATGGCACCTAAGCAAAAGGATTGATGTCTTATCCACAAAAGGCACAAGGCCCTGTAAAGACACTTTGTTTTTAGTTGTTTGTAATGCTGGGGCTTGAACCCAGAGCCTCATACTTACTAGGCACGCTCTCTAAACAAGCATTTTTAAAATGTCTTTTTAGTGTGTTGCCCCAAGGAGGGAGATGGATCCCTGGTATGAGGGAGATGGATTGGCTGGAAGTTAAAAATCTATGCCAGTTAGAATCTGGAGAGAAGCAAGTGAAGATATCAGCAGCTGCTAACACAGTGAGTAGACCTTACGGTTCCACTGATGTTCCTAACATAACACAGTTTTTATTTAGAAAGCAGCACATTAATCTTTTGGAACATTTGTCTCAACAGACTTTGCAATTTTAGGAAAATCAACTTTTTAACATTTGGTTATTGTTTTTTTTTTTTTTATCTGTTTTTACTTCTACAAACTTTTTCCACTTTCTCTTTTTTAACCTTCAAAGCCTAGATGAGAATATGGCTGGTAACTGTTTAGTTCACGGACTTCTCTGGCTTTGGTAAATATGAAGTGCTATTTTCATGGATCTTGTCTGTATTATTTTAAAATGGGTGCACATATGCATATCTGTGTGTGTGTTGCTTTTTGATTTTTAGATTTATCTTAAATTGCTCAGTTCTGTGCTCCCTTTGTAGCCACCTGGTTTTAAAGAGATTCTTTTAGTTTTCCTTTTGAAGATTGTGATACTGATTTCCTTAAATAGTACCTCAGGAAGCATCTTTTTATACTTAAATGTTCCCAATATATTAAGTGTCTTTTTTTTTCCCTAAACAAGTGACAAGAAATTTACTAGAGTGTTGATTCTTTTAAATCAACTTTATGCTTTATTGAGGTGAGTTTGTGTTTGCTGGGACAGGAGAAGGGACAGGGTGAGCTTGGGAGATCATCCTGACTCTGGATGCTAAGCCAGAAATGCTGCAGAAGTCCCTTACTGCTGCAGTCCACGTTCCCTTGGCATCATGCGGGTACTGGTGGGAGGTCACAGTAGATAGTCTCTGACAGTGTTAGCCTTAAATTTCCAACATTAGCCTACGTTCAGCTTTAAAAAGAAGGCAATTTTTAAAAAAATAGAAGAACAAGTAATTAAAATAGAAACTGTAGTGGTCTTGGATTGGTATTATGGATTTTTTTTATTATTTATGCTTTTTGGCCTCAAATCTGTTGCCCGTAACGTAGAAGAATGTGGTTGCTTGTAGTTACTTTATTATAAGTTTCTTTTTCATCCTAGTTAACATCAATTTGATAAAAACTTAACTGTTAAAATCTGTTCTCAGCTTTTGCTTTTGCAATTTCAGTGGTGGGAGGGGCTTTTTCAAGTAGGCAAAAACCAGCGTCAGGTAATTAATATCTCAAATGATCTATATGTGCACACCCTGACAGTCTTCATTTTCATCTCTTCCCATTCAACTTATACACAGTCATTAGTTTATTTCTCTATTTTAGGTGGTGTTTGATATTCGAATTAAAGCCATAGAGGAATTAAAATTAATGAAGGAACTAGGTAATCATTTACATTTGCTTTTTGGTTTGGGGCTTAATTTGGTCTTGGTTTTTCACTGAAAGATGTGTAGGAAAGTACAGAATAATTTAGTGAAATCTCATCCACCTACCACCCAAAATGGGCAGATGTTGCCATTTTGTCCTGTGTTTGTTTTTGTTGAAACATTATAAATGTTCTGTTACTTAGACCTGTCCCCTGCCATGCAACCACTGACTTTGGGGGTGTGTCTAGTCCACATTGATAGGTCTGATTCGTGTTTGCCCAAGTTCCCACAGCAGCTGCCTACACTCTGAAAACCATCACAGTCCATTCCCACGTCCTGTAGACTGTGTCCCTCCGCCCAGCACATGGCACACCTGCCCTACCTTACAGGTCACACAGCACGCCTACAGCCGTGTTAGCCACTGTGAGGGCCACATACTCAACTGTTAATGCTGCAGCAATCTCACACTTCCGCTCACTTCATTTCATCTAAGCCTATCCAGCTAACCCCCTAACCCTGTCCATGAAAACCCCCTCAGTAAATTTGACTCGGACTCACCTTTGGAGTTACCCCAGGAGGTCCCTCCCAGTACCCTAAATGCAGGGTCATAACCGTTTACCTAACATATGTATTCAGATTATGCTGTATATTATACTTCTATGTAACCATATGTGTATATATTTTTATATTTACATAAATTCTATCATACTAACTTTCTACAGATTCACTGTTCACCTATTTTCTTTAGCTGCTTTATTAAGATATAATTTATATTACATAAAATTCACTCGTGTAAAAAAAATTCACTCGTGTATAATTCAGTGATTATCAGTAAATGTATAGAGTTGTACATCAGTACCACAATCCAGCTTTAGAACATTTCCATCACCCCTAAAAGATCCCTTGTACTCGTTTGTATTCAGAGCACCTGGCACTGATTAATCTCCTGTCTCTATAACTTGATTTTCTGCACATTTATATACAAGTAACAATGCAATATGTAGTGTTTTGTGTCTGGCTTCTTTTATGTTTTTTACATACCCTTTTTGAAGTTTCTCTACTATTTAGCATTTATCAAATTTATTACCAACCTAATAATTGTATGGATGTATCATATATCATTTTGGTTTTTTACTAGTTAATAGACATTGTTGCTACTTTTGAAGTAATGCTGCTATAAATGTTTGCATATAATTCTTTGTGTAGATACGTTTTCAGTTCTTTGGGGTACATATATACAGGACTGGAATCATAAAGACAAATTTGGATTTAACTCCATAAGAAACTCTTATATTCCAGAGCAGCTGAACCATTAATATTCCTACTAGCAATGTGTCAGGGTTATAGTTTCTCCACATCCTTACCAGTATTTTTACTGTCTTTTTATTATAACCATTCTGTGAATATGAAATGGTATCTCTTGTTTACATTTAGCAAGAACTCAAAATCAATATGCTGTATTTTTGTCTACCAGGAATAAAAAATGGACAGCAAAATTAAGAGAACATTTATTGTAGCATGAAATATTAGGGATCTATAACAAGATGTGTGCAAGAAGTGTACTCTGAATACTGGAAAACAGGCAGTGAGAAGCTAAAGACCTGACTGAATACAACAGGGTACCATGTTCATGAGTCAGAAGATGCAGTATGTTAGGAGCACAGTTCTCCCTACCTTGATTTATATATGTAATGCACTCTTCTGGAAAATCCTAGCCATTTTGTTTACTTTAGAAGTTGATAAGCTGATTCTAAAATGTATGTAGTAATGTAAAGAACCTAAAGTAGCCGTAACAATTTTGAGGAAATGAGTCAAAGTTGGGGAGTTACACTACCTGATTCTAGACAATGTATTTTGCTGTATAGATAGACATAGAAAGCAGAAGTCAGAAAAATATGACCTATAACTTGTTTTTGTGCAACCAGTGGACAAAGAACAGTTTTTGCATTTTTAAAGTCCAGTTTAAAGGAGAATCAGAGTATCAAGGATGTAACTGACCTAGGTGCTTGTTGAGTATGTGTGAGGCCCTGAGTTCAGCTGCAGCTCACAGAAATTAAAAAGTAAAGAATGTGCAGCAGAGGTCATACGTGGCTAGTGAAGCCTAAAATATGGAGCGCAGAGCTAAACAGAGTGTAGAGACAGGTGCAAAGTAGTTGACTTTCAACAAAGAGGCCAAGGTCTTTCCACAGGAAGACCGTAGTTCCAACAGCTGGACGTGGGCCATTTGGCTATTCACGCAACGCCAAATGGCCTCTAGCTGTACCTCATGTGATGTGAAACAGCGGCCTAAAATGGATAGAGGATTAAATGTTAAATCCTAGAACTATAAGATTCCTGAAAGAAAACGTTTATAGATTTACTGTAAAGAATGTTTTTAAAGTGGGCTCAATCCAAACTATGAGAAGCAAATAATTAGACCACATCAGAATTTAAAATTTGTGCTACAGACTAGGGGCGAAATATTTGAAATATTTATAAAATATATTTGACAGTGGATTTGCATACAGAATATTTTTTTCCTTTTCTTTTCGGAGATCAAACTCATGACCTCGCAACAGAATACATGTTTTAAAACACTTGTAAGGTTCAGGGGTAGAGCACACGCCTAGCATGTGTGAAAACCTGGGTTCAATCCCAAGCCCCATAAGCTAAGGAAGAAATTTGAAAGGGGAAAATTGAACCAGCATTCACAGAAGAAGCTCTGCTGACCAATAAACAAATGACCAATAAATTGAATGACCAATAAACAAAAAACACTCAGTGCCAGTAGCCATCAGATCAGTCAGAATGACACACCACTGACACGCAAGGGAACAGTTACAATTCAAAACGCGTGTTAGCAGGGCCGTGGAGCAGCTTGGAACACCCATGCATTGCTGGTGAGAGTGTGAAATTGTGAGTCCCTTTGGAAAAGTCAGTTTGTTTTGTTTTATTTTGTTTTTTCCTACCAAGAATCGAACTGAGGACCTTGTGCTTGGCAGACAGGTACTGTGCTGCTGAGCTACATTCCCAGCCCTAGCTTGTTTTTTATAAAACGAAATGTTCATTTGTCAGTTCTACTCCAAGGTGTCTATTGAAGAAAGGTCAAAACTTTTAAAAAAAAAAAAAAAAGGAAGAAAGAAAAAAAAAAAGGAAAGCTAAAACATGCTCACTTACCGAGGTGTAAGTGACTCTAACCAAAACCCATTACCAACTCACATGTCCACAAGCCAATAAATGGACAGACAAATTGTGGGCTGCTGTTCACCTCTGAAAAAAGTTCTGCCACACATAAAACGTGCATGAACCTCAAAGTCATTGTGCCAAGGGAAAGAGTGGACTCAAGTACATACTGTGTGATTCCATACACGTGGTTTTAGAAACAATCTAAGCTGTGGTTACAAAGGCAGCACAGCGTCGAGGGTGGTGAGAGGCTGGCTGCAGCGTGAGGTGTGACGCAGACCCTCAGTTTGCTGGTGTTCCTGAGTGTTCGTGTATTTATGAAGCTGATCTACACTCTTAAATTGATGTGGCTTATTACAAGTAAATTACACCTCAGTAAGTTCAAGCCCAGCCTGCACTAATAGCAAGACCCTGTCTCAAAATTTTAAAAAATGAGTACTTCATTGTCTTGCCCCATGATAATGGCCCTCACCTTTGTCCACTCTGACGTCCCTCAAACCAATGTTCACATAATAGTAAGAAATCCTCTTAAACATACATGAGCTGTGCCATGTCACCCCTGTGCTCAGGCTCTTCCGTGCTTTCCAGAGTGCACAGGCTCAGTGCTCAGCCTAGCGAACAGGCACCGGCATGGCCCAGTCCTGGCACCTGCGGCTTCATTCTGTCCATTCCTACCACTCAGCACGCCGTGCGGGCTGCCGCGCGAGCTTCCCAGTGCACAGGCTCTTCAGGAGGCCTCTCAGTGCTGTGGTTTCCCTTTGGACTGTTTCCCTTTACTCTTTATCTCCAAACCTGAGCCATTGCTTTGGTTTCAGCGGAAACGGCGCTTCTCCTTTCATCCCTGCTCACACAGCCTCAGCTGCTGTTTCACATCCAGCACCTGCACTTTTCTTTCCGAGTCCTTTCTGCTCAAGCTGCTCTTTTTTAATTCATGCTATTGACATCTGCCACTCCCCTTGGGTGAGCCCTGGGAGGGGACAGCCTGAAGCTGGTGTGCTCACCACTGTCCACAGCTTCTAGTACCTTGCCTGGCACACAGAAGATACACAGGAAGCATTTGTTGAAGTCAACTGAGTTTTTTTAAACATTGTGTCTTTTTAACGTGAGATCTTGCTATGTTATCTAGACACCTTGAACTCTTCTCAAGTGACCAGCCCAGCTGAAAGCAAAAGATTTTTAGGACACGGTATTTAAAATGCACTTTTCTAATTTGGAGAACTATTTCAGTTCACAAGAAATTTTGTATTGGAGTTACATGCTAGCTTCACATTGCCATGGTAAAATATAACCCAGGAGTCAGAAAGAGATCACTGTGGTCTGATAACATTGAGACTTCCTAGCCGTTCTCACCCATTCAGAAGGCTCAGCATCCCCATCCCTCTCGCCCCCACCATTCTTCTGCATTTTAAGAATTCTGTTTGGGCTGAAGGCCTGGTGTGATTTTACCCTTGAAAGTAGGAATCTGTACCTTCAAAAATAGCTTGCACTGGCCTTAATCCATTTTACTGAGTATGAAGTGACTCAACATGTTTAAAATATAGGTAGTCTGTTTTGCAGAGTTGTGCTATGAATTTTATTTACTGTAGTTTAGTCCCCTAGCAGGGTGGTGTAAATTTCGGCAACCATGCAGTGTGAATAATGGGTGACACTCTGTCATCAACAGGTCACTGCACAAAGCGCAGGCGTGCACCTCAGCCAGTACAGCCACACTGCTCCTTGCAGGTCTACTGCGGGTGGGTCCCTGCCTTCTGTTAGACACTCAAGCACAGACAGCAAAGCGGGTGGCTGTACTCCCTCCTCACCTCCCAGGGAGAACCACACCTGAGACTATGTGTGAATGGATAACAGAAGGAAGGACATGGCCAACAAAGAAGAAAGCACTCAAAAAAATAAAAGTATAGAGCTATCCAAAAGGCAGCTGCCCCTGAGAACATGGACACTGATGTGCTGCTGAGGAGTTACAAAAGCGGATTTGGCAACCTCAGTGAAGAAAGTCATTGCAGTAAGGATGAAGTGAGCCAGCAGAAGCCTTTGCCCCTCATGAGCTCAAAGATGGTTCATGACATTGAAAGCACAAAACAAAAAATGCTGTAACTCAGAAAGGATGACCACTTGCTAGAGGGTAGGAAGGATGCCTAGTCTGTAGCGTCGGCTGTTCAGCAGGAAGTAGCCAGCCCTGCTCACACCACTCTTGAGGTGTGTTTTACAAAGGCTCCAGTATTTCAGTGCTCAGTTTCTGGTGTTTTAAATACATGTGTGAATAATAGTTTTGCTGGTTTTTTCTTTCCCCAGTACATGTTTAAGCAACAGTGTTAAGAGTCTTGACAAAAATGCTTAGAAGTCATGAACCAATTACAGTTTCTCCACTGAAAATTAAGATTGCTTTTCACAGTTTCAGCTCATATTTTTACAGTTCTGTACTTCTGTGCAGAGTGAGGACAGCCCAGATTTGAAAGGTTTTGTTTCAGTTGTTCAAGGATATTTTGGGGGTTGGTTAGTTGGTTTGTTCATCTGTTTTTCTTGATTTGGGTTTTTGGGCCTAGTGTAGATTCTTGCTGATGAATACAGTAACGTAACTCTAATTAGTTTTGTTTTTTGCCCTAACCAGCTGCTTTTTACTTACAGTTGAGAACAGCTGTTTGAGACCTATTGATAGAAACGGGAAGCTTCTTCATCCAGGTCAGTCTTCTTGGCAGTTTTTAAAAGCTGATGTATACTTATGCCATCCATCTTTTTTTATGCCATCCATCTTTTTAAACTTTTTTTTAAACCTTAACTAAGGGCTTCTTAAATCACCTTTTACATCTGATTTACAGGACGTATTTTAATCCAGGTATTTTAGTCACTGTCACAACTTTAAAGATGAAACAAGAGTGTGCATGGATTGTATTGGAACATTGTTTGGCTTTTAATCCATGTAAACAACAGCTCTTTGGCATTTTTATTAAGTATGAATCTTGACCATTCAGAGTTGCCTCTTAGTTTTTAGTATTATATAGACAACAAGAATAATGTGGAGTGTAGAAAGTGAAAATTAAGCATAACCACAGCACATGTAATCCTTTTGCATGAAATCCAATGCACATTTTTCTTTGCTTTCTTTTTTTGAGGTGAAAGATAGGAAAATATATTACCCGTAGGGCAGTGGGGCTCAACCCCAGGGCCTTGCACCACACCAAGCACATACGCTATCTTTGAGCTAAACCTCAGCCTTTCCTTCTTGATCTTGATTTTCAGAGACTGACTTCAGTGTGTTATTTTGCTGGGAGAGGTGGGAATGCCAAGAATTTATTACATTATCAAAATTTTTCGTAGTGCCAGATGGTTCCACTTTGAAGGAAGCAGAAGTGAAGCTGGGAAGCTCCCTGGGGCTGTGTCTCGGGAAATCACCGACCTCGTCTCAGGTACAGCAAGGCGCCTTGGTGACAGTTCCCCTCTGTAACCCATGTCTCAGCTCTGGAAGTAGTATGTGCGCTATGCCAGTAATGCTGTTTTTTTGAGAAAGTGGTTTTTTCCCTTAAAATTACCTACTAAAAATACATCCATAGAGCTCCCTGTGCCTAAAAGTGCTATGCAGATGCGTACTTATCGGGTGCTTGTTCCATTAAAAATGTTCAAGGATGTCTGCTAGTTACTTCCCTTGTCACCAACACAGGAACTGACAGCTACAACTAAAAGGAGGCGGGGTTTGCTTTGGCTTACATTCCAGTCCATAGTCAGCTGGCTCCCAGTCAAGATGGCATGGTGAGGAGGGTCTGAGAAGGGAGACCCAGCCTCCTGGGTCATGCCCAGCATGACCTGATTCTTGCAACCAGACCTTACCGTCTAACAGCCAGTCTGCTGTAACATCTCTATAATCCAGTCACCTTTCAGAGGTACAGCCTAGGATCACATGAGACTTTAGGGGGACATCTAAACATAATCCATAAAAACGGAGATGTTTGAATTGTGCATGGTAGCACACACTTGTAATCTCAGCGCTTGGGAGGCTGAGGCAGGAGGATTGCCATGGTTTTTCTTGCTATGTATCCCAGCCTGGGATACATAGCAAGAAAAAACAAAACAAAACATGGTTTTTCTTGCTATGTATCCCAGCCTGGGATACATAGCAAGAAAAAACAAAACAAAACAAAACAAAAAAGGGTGAGGGGTCTTTAAGATTGACCACCAGTTTCAACCACTGCCTTCCACAAGTTCAGGGGTGAACCTTTTCCTTCACGTTTAATGTCTGTGAAATAGGATGCATCTACAGTCCGTAACATCCTGCAGTTATTGCCGGCATTACTGGTTGGCTCGTTTCTATTTCAGTGGTACAGAAAAGTATGAGTCTAACAATCAATGGCATGTTAGATTTAATGAAGTACAGTATATTGATTTTTGACATTAAATTATTTTCTGCAGTAATAATAGTTTTGTAGTAGCCTCCCTGTCCTCTGTATAAATTCAATCAGGTGGCCCTTGCCAGCAGCTCTACCCAGTACTTTGATTACAGCCAGAGTCAGAATGGTACCGTTGTTAGTAACACCCTGCACTGAGCGATCTGGACTCACGCAAGCCCCTGGCTCTGCCTCTGCCATCGGTCTCCCCGCAACTGCTGCTTTTGTCTGCTGCCTCAGCCCCAGCCAGTACAGGGTGTGACAGGCTGGGTTAGAAAGTGCACACGGTGCTCTAAGGGTCTGAACTGATGAGAGAGCAGGTTTCTGTTTTTCTCTGGGACCTGAGAACTGCATAATGTGGGCAACCTAAACAAAATAAAATTGTAAACAAGTGGCTCTGAGGAAAGCCAGTGCTTACTGTGTGTGGTAACTGCAAGGTGCTTTGCAGAGTGACTGAGACAGAGATGGAGCGCGTTGGAGGAGCAGCAGTGCCTGTGATACCAGTAGTTTACTAGGAGTGGAAAGAGTGATGAGATTGTTTAAATTGTAGCATGAAATTACTCGACATAGGCTTCTTTTTACATAATTTGAGAGGTTTTGTTTGGTTTGTTTTTGTGGTGCTAGGGATTAACCCAGGGCCTCACACATGCTGAGTGAGCCCTTAGGCTGAGCTACACTCCCAGCCCCAAGAGTTTTATTAGTGGTTCCTGGATCCTCGACTTCACTTTGTTTGGAAGTAAAGAATAGAATTTTACAGCTGAGGTTAAATGGCATTTTCCATCTTGCTCTCAGCTGTTCCTGTTTTTCGCTCTGGGGAGTGACATTCAACCTGGGACAGAAATGGAGATCATAGTAGAAGAAACACTCTCTGTGAGAGATGTAAGTAATTCTCCATTTTGGTTTATAAGTGTGGGAGTATTTGATTCTGGGAGCAGCGGTACCTGTGCTAGCATTTGAAGTCCTAGACAAGGGTTTACTAAACATACTTCCAAGAATTGCATATACTTAAGTAATTTAAGGAGAAGGTTAATTCATGGAGCTTGAAAATTGGTAAACCAACTGGCAGTCTTAAGTAAGATTATGATTATTGGGTTTTTTTCCTGTTGGAATTATCAGTAGCACCTGTTTATTATAGAAATTTGGGATAGGCAGAAATAGATTAAAAGAAAAGAATGTAAACCCCTCAGTATTCCACCAGTATTAACATTTTGGCATGTTTCCTTCTGATGTGTCTACTTTATATGCACCCGTCATCATGCCCAGAGGCGCAACTGTGCATATGCATGTAATAAAATATGGTCTTGATCTTTGTAAGAACTAGGACTTTCAGCATTGGAAAAGAGAGAGACAAGGATAAAATCAGTGAGGTTAAATAAAAACCTGTACTCCTGAATTTGAATTAGAAGCATCTCAAAGAACTTCATCTGTTTTCTCTTAAAAAAAATTTTTTTTTTCTGGCTCTATTCCCTGACATGGCTTAGAAAAAGTGATTAACTCCATAGCAATAAGCCACCCTAGCACCCAGAGTATGGTTTCTACGAACCATTTTCTACTAAAGGAACCAAGACACTCTAGAACAAAGGCTGTTTCTATATCTAGGTCGGGAAATGGGTAAGAGGAGCCTAAGATACATTGTTGTCACAGAAAGCAGTGGAGCTAATAAAGACCATTAGAATCCCAGACACAGAGGAACCTGCTGGTCAAAGATGGAAGAGTTTTGGTATCAGGGATAACACAAATGTAAATCCTATAATAAATAAAATTATGACAACTTTGGAGTATGCAGGCATGGATTAAAAGGAAAACCCCATTCCTTAGCCTCATACGTTTATAGTACAAACATAAAATGTGGAAGTTCCTAATAATCCCCCCCAGAAATACTCATTAATTGTTTATAGTGGATGCTAGAGTACCATGAAGGGAAAAGAAGAATCAAGCATTGTCCTGTTTACCTTGCTAAACTATACCTCTGAGTAGTTAACAAGGTAATGAGTTTTCCCTGTATAGATATATTCCAGGAGTTTTAAGTTATCACAGTTTTTCAGAGAAAGGAATAAAGGAAGAAGGAATTTTAGGGTATCACAGGTTTTCAACTTCTGAAACATGGATCAAGACAGTAATCTCAAAGACTGCTAACAACCCAGAAAAGAACAGTCCTGAGACATGATAGAAGTTCTAGAATACCCTTGGTGCAAAAGCGAACAAAAAGTGGTCTGACTACCAATTTAAGAGATACAGCGATACAGGAGGGTATTTACCACAGATCTGCAGCCACAAAATCCAGATTGGAAACTACTCTTCAATAAAATCATTACAGGATTTGTGCAGGGCCAGGGGGCCAGCCCAGCAGGTTAAAAGGGGTGTGTGGGACACAGCCCAGTGCCATGTATGGCCTTTATGTGAACTGTGATTCAAGCTTAAAGAACTTCAAGTGGTAATAACTGAAGTGAAAGTAGAGTATTAAAATGTTGTATATGGGCCAGGGGTTTAGCTCAGCGGCGTAAGTACCTGCTTGGCAAACTTGAGGCTGTGAATTCAATCCCTGCCACCAAAAAAAAAAAATCGTGTATTTCTGGTTCTTAAGGAGTTTTTTTTTTCATGTGTCATTTTCTGTTATATTTTTAAAAGTATACTTTCAGAGGTGCATATTAAATACATATAAGTGAAATGACATACTGTCTGCCATTTGCTTAACAACCAGGCAAGCACAGGGTCGTGAGTGGTGTGGGCAAACCAGACTGGCAGTTCTCAAGACAAGTGGTGACCACAGGAGGGTCATTTGACTAATTTTTCAAGAAAAGCTAATCTCCTTTTATAGGAGTCAGAGTTTATTTGTGTTTGTGAAATCATTTGCATTCATCACATCGGGTCAAGTGTACACTGCTCTCCTCACGGGAGGGAGTTGGTTGGGGCTGGAAGGCAGTGAATGAAGTGTGGGGTTAAGTCCCATTACCAACACCAGAAACTTCCCCGCCCAGACTGGGTCCTTGGCTCCAAGGAAGGAGGACTGACTTGTGGATCGTCTCATTTCTACGACTTTGTCTGTTCAAGAATGAGCCAGTGTAATCAGCCTCACAGAGTTCCGGGATTCAAAATGGGTGTTTCTCCTTGTACTGTGACTCAGAAACAGAAAACTGACATTAGGCATAATTTTTTTTTCAGTGTTTAAAGATAATGCTGGAGAAATCTGGTCTGTCAGGTGAGTTATTTACATGATGATACACAGTATAATCCTATCCATATCCTTTACTTAAAACAATTATCTATAAACCTAATAAAACTCTTCAAACTTTCTTATTCCCTAAAGTTTTGGGAGAAATTTTTACAAACTAAAGAGGGAAAAAAGTTTAATTTCTGTATGTGTATGATGAATTCTCCTGGTTCTTCTTTGCAAACTAAAAGAAAGCTAGTTCTAAGTAAAGATAACTTAGGATTTAGGAAAGATACAAAAACAAAGCTAAAATTTACTACCTGGAATTATCCAAGTCTTACTTTTTCTTTTTTTAAAACCTCATTGAGAATTTCAGTGCATCCTTTTTCATGTTAATATTTTTGTGGTGTAAACTAGGGAATGTACTGAGTGGAAAAAAAAAAACCCAGGATCTCTTTTATAAGAGAAAAGTAAATAAAAAACAATAATACAGAATTTCAAAACAGAATAATAAGAAATTAACAATGGTTAATATGTTGCATATTGTTGTCTTCAAAGTAGTTGCCCAGATAACCCAGAATCTTTTAAAAGAACTTGCGATGTGAGAGCTTGATGAGACGCCCTAGCTCTTTCTTAGAGCACTGATGTTCTCAGACTTGACTAACGCGGCGGCCCCTGGCTTTGTTACCTGGAAGGGGCATCACCGAGCTCTGGGCATGGGGCACTTTTGTAGGAGTGGTCACACAGGGTCCCAGTGAAATCCCAGTCACGGCCCTGCCATGTGGGCACTTTGCCCGCTCCCCTCGTGCAGGTGAGGGAACCAGGGCTGAGCGTGGGCAGGCGGCTTGCACAGAGTTGTGACTGTTAGGACCGAGCTCCCTGAGCCTCCAAGGTTCTGTGCAGCCTTACTGCTCAATGCTAACTTACTGCTGAGGGTTTTCAGGGACTTAGATTGGTTTTTCAGATCAATAGGAATCTTACTGTGTTTAAAAGCAGCACATTAGACGAAAGAAATCTGGGGATTCAAAGACTGGCCGGTGGAGATGAAAAAGACGTCTGTGTTCCTTCCTCTGCCTGTGAGATGTTTTTGCTGGCAGGGACTGGGGGACGCATGCTTATTTACAAACATTACTATTTTTTTTTTTTTAATGTCTAAGTTTTCCTCCATTTAACCTTTCCCTCACTAAAAAAAAAAAAAAAAAAAGTCTCATTTCACCAATGTAGCAGTTATACTGAGAAACGGAAATTTGATTAAAGTCTTTTTGACATTTGTAAATACTCACATATATCAGCTTCATTAAAAGGCTTTTAAGGCTGGTGAAGAGTCCCAGGTTCAATCCCCAGTACCACCCACAAAAAAATACTTGTTAGGGAGTCCTGTTTTTGTTAGTATAATTGCAAAATAAATAGGCATCATTTGCTTGAACAGTTTCTCAGCAATGCTTTCAGCTAAAATAAACTCAACTTTATAATGCTTTCAGAAGGGATTCTATACTTGCGTGTACATTGTGTACTGGTACATGATCTATATATACCTGTGCATTGTAAGTAATAAAGATACATAGTAAATATTGTGTAATAGTAGTGAATGCTAAATGTACCTGTGTGTTTTTGTTCACAAGATCTTGGTGGAATAGAAAGAAAATTAACCAAATTGTGTGAATAATTCTTTTCATGCTCTAGAAGAGATAATTTACTTAAAAAATAACAGCTATTACAGATAAAATCCCATTTGATAATCATTTATCCAGAAGGATCATTTCTGACAAACTCTTGGAACACACTCTGGGTTTTCTCATCTGCGTTCAATTCCTTCATAGGGGATGGGTGGCATTTGCGGAAAATGGACTGGTGCTATGAAGCTGGGGAGCCTTTGTGTGAAGAAGTAAGGTTATTTCTATATATTTTACTCTTTAAAATGATTGCGTTCACTTTGCATTTGCATACAAGATTGCTCTCTCCCAATTCATATGAAAGAATTCTAAAGAAAGAAATCTTTTACTTTTTATAAGATATCTGTGGAGGAACCCAGACATGGTGGCACAGGCCTGTATTCCCAGCACTCAGGAGGCTGAGGCAGGAGTGTTGAGAGCTCAAGGCAAGTCTGGGCTAAAAAGTGAGATCCTGTCTCAAAACTGATCTGTGCATGGATCTATGATAACTGTGCCATTTTCTGATAATAAGACAAGTCTCAGGCAGGTGGGAGCATTTCTGACATCTTTGGTGAACCCTCCTTGTGAGAGAACATGTTTAGGAGAAGCAGTTCACTAGGAGTCTGAGAACTTCAGAGGACGGATGACATTTGAGCTCATGAAAACATTTGAAGACACTCTGAATGTTTAGGGGAGTTTTGGGGGGGATTTTTTGCAGTAGTGGGAATTGAACCCAGGAAGTGCAGAGCTACATCCCTGGCCCGTTTGGCTTTATTATTTTGAAACAGGACCTTACTAAGTTGTCCAGGCCAGCCTGGAATTTGGTATCCCCCTGCCTCAGCCTACTAAGTAGTTGAGCTAGGTCGCTAAGTAGCGGGGCTTACAGACATGTACTACCATGCCTATGCCCTGCATATTTTAGTCTTGCAATTTCCTAATAAACCTGTAATAGCAGAACTCACTTTAATCAAGTCTGGTCCAGCCAGACTCTTAGGGAAGTCTTAGGAACACATTTCCCAGGATAGTGAATCCAGTTAAGGCTTCTTATTGGTCCAAACAGTGTCAGACCTCCCAGTCAATTGCCTTGAGAGGGAGGAGACCACGCTTCGTGAGAACGCTCCAATCACTGTGGTCAGCTGTCCTTTCCTGGTCTTTGTCTCATTGCTCAGAGGAAGAGGTGGGCTTTGGAGGGTCTTCAGGACACACAGTTTAAGTGCGGAAGGAGTGTCTACTCATGTAGATTTGCCATTTTCCTCACTGTTAGTTCCCCAGTCGATATCCGATGGCTCATCTGAAACTTAACTTGCAGCCGTCATCTGGCTTTTCTTCCCAGATCTGCCGTCTCTTTCCTCTCCCAATCTTCTCAGACCAAAGCATGGTTTACCCTACTTAGATTTCCTTCTTCAAATCAGACTTGGTCTTTTGGCCTGCCAGCTTTGAGACTTCCTCCTGACTGTTTCCCTGCTAGCCTCCTGCTTCGAGTCCTCTGTTGCCTCGTCCCTAAATTACTGAGGTGGCGTCCCTGGCCCAGGGTTCCCCCACGCCCCGGGCTCTGTCATGCTCTCAGCAGCTGGAGTGATCTTTTGGTAGCTGCTTCATTTCCAGTCCACATCCCTGGGTTTGTGCTTCCTCTTAGCTCCATCCACCCTCTTACATTGTTGCAGGGTCTCAGCGCTTCACCCAGACAGGCCTGGCCTGTCATCAGCCTTGCCCTTGCCCTTACTCCTTTTTTCTTGTGCTCTTCCTTTGTTTCCTTGTGCTGGCATTCCATATTCAGTCCATTTTTTCAGCATCACTAAAGTTTCATCTGCCACAAGTCAGTCTCATTTCTTATCTCATCCTGCTCCCTTCCCTCAGATCTTTGACCATACGAACAGTTTATAACCTGCACAGTTTAATTTAATGCACAGTTCTGTGCTGGTTTTATAACCTTAGCTTATTTCCTTTGTATTTGATACCTGCCTGATTATACATTTATTTATGTCTTGAAATGGTAATAGAAGGATAGGGTTAAAAAAAAGATTCAATGATCTGTTTGTTCCTGTCAGAAGTCATAAATGACAAAAAAGAATTTCTGTGTTCCCAGGATGCAACTCTGAAAGAGCTTATGATATGTTCTGGAGATACTTTGCTTTTAATTGAAGGAAAACTTCCACCTCCGGTAAGATTTTACTTCCAAATAGTATGTAAGTAACAGTTACTGTTTTCTGACTACAAAGATGATACATTCTCATTATGGGAAAGTGTGGAAATACAGACAGTCATAAAAAGAAGACTTTCCCAAAATCCTATCAGTCAAACCTGTTTGCTGGGGCTGGGGATATAGCTCAGTGGCATAAGCGCTTGCCTGGCAAGTGCAAGGTCGTGAATTCAATTTCTGGTACAAAAAAGAAAACAAATGTTTCCTTTCCATAAGTATTTTTAAATTAAATGAAATCAATTACATACAAAGTTTTATTTCCTTTTTTATATTTAACATTTTAATTTAATGTGAACCATAAAATTCAGAAATATGATTACTGTTTAATTCACATGTATTCCTAGTGTTGAAAGTTTAGCTTGATTTTTTTCTATTCTAACAACTAGTATTAGCTATAAATCTTTCTATGATAAAGTTACTGAATCTAAAGGTGTGAACATATTGAACACTTGATTTGTGTATAATGCCAGATTGTCTTCACAAAAGTTGTATAAAGTTCACAAAAAGTTGTACAAAAAATTATTCTGTCCTACTAGCAGAATACTGACCAAGAAAGCTCATTTTATTTTTTATTTATTTTTTTTATCGGTACCGGGGATCGAACTCATGACCGTGCGCTTGCAAGGCAGGTGCTTACACCACTGAGCTAAATCCCCAGCCCTCATTTTATTATTTTAATAAACATTGCATATTACTGATTTTTAAAACTAGTATCAGTTTTCTTAGTGCAAAAAATTGAAAAGATACAGATGAAAACAAAATATGTCCCTAAATTCCAGTATTCAGATAACATTTGCTTATGATTAGGAAATTCATACAGCACAAAAGGCTTAAAGGGAACAGAAGTTATGCCCACACTTTTGTCTAGAGAGAAACCACCAGTCACTTACTTTTCCTTGTAGATCCTTCCAAGAAAAGTTTGACAGGGCCGGGAATTTAGCTCTGTAGCGTAAGCACCTGCCTAGCAAGCACAAGGTTGTGAGTTAAATCCCTGGTATCAAAAAAAAAAAAAAAGTATACATATTTGTGTTTGTATTCAGAGTTAACACATGCATATACTTTGTAACGCTAACATAAGTCAGATTCTCTATTTTATTTTAACCTACTGTTTTGTCATTTTTTGTTTTTATTTACTTAATATATCTTAGGATTCTCAGAACAGACCTACCATTCTCTTTTTCATGACTTGTGGAATTCTGTTGTATTTTGTCCTGTGACCTTTAAAGTTAATTTTTGAATAGGTGACATTTGTGCTACAAAACTCCAAGTATATAGAAATCAGAACCAGGAAAATACACTTCCTTGCTCCCTGACCATGTACCCTGCATCTCCTCTTCAGACTAACCAGTTTTCTTCTGTACCCTTCCAATGCTGTGGGGTTTTGATGTGCACATACCCTCAAGTATGCATATGTGTATGTACATAGCATACACATCCATAAAACTGTGCTACACAGTACTTAGCTTTTTTCACATATCTCTTAAGTACGTGCTGGGTCACTGCATGTAAAGCCATCTCTTATCCTGTGGCTATATTGTGTGGAGGTGGGGTGTTTTTGTTTTTGTTTTTGTTTTTGTTTTCGCACTGCTGGTTATCAACCTAGAGCCTTGTGTGTGCTAAGCAAGCACTTGTATCACTGAGCTACTAGATCCACAGCCCCATAATTTAATTCATCTCTGAGCACTGTAAAAATGTGTTATGTCTTGCATGGATAGGAGTATTTCTACAGGATAAATGCCCAGAACTGAAATTTCCTTTTCAGAAGTTGTGGCCTGCCATAATGTAACCAGCCTTCCCAAAAGACCTTGAGAATGGGTCACAGGTTTTGCTACCATGAACAATTTGCAATGACTATCCCTGTATCAGTGACTTTCTGTGTAGGCACATGTGTCAGAAGGCAGATTCCCAAATGTCGAGTGGCTGGATCAAGGGACTTACTTGGGCATTTTAAATTTTAACAGCTAAGACTAAATTAGTCTCCAAGAATCTCAGTTTTTATTTCTGCCATAACTTACAAGCATTCAGGTTTACCCATATTTTTGCCAACTTGGAATATTATTAGACTTTCTGGATTTTGACAGTCATAAGAGGTGAAAAAAATTTGTTGTTTTGATTTACATGTTTTTAATTAAAATGAAATTGAAGTTGAATTTAATTAAAATGAAACTGAATATTAGTTCATCTTCCTTTTGAAAAAATACTGTAGTATGTTTCTTGAAATATGTATTTTAAGTATTTTATGTAGTTATTTTTCCCTTGCTTATTTTCTGCTCATTTATTAAGAGATATTTATTAATAAAAAATGAGGTGGGAAAAACTAAACTAGTAATACTGAAATTACAAGGTTTGTGTAAAGGCAGTGGGAGTATTTCCTATAGTTCCTATGCGGGAATCTAACTTAGATCACAGGCTGTTCTGTCACTGCTTGGAGCTAGTCGAGGAGCGCGTTCAGGCAGATGCTTTGTTAATATCTGTGCTTCTTTTTCTTTTATCTACTAAGATACTTCTGTGCAAAGAACATTCAGGCTCAGTCATGCCAAAGTCCAGTTTTTACCATTCTAAACCTTTATTTTAAGTATAATGTATGACAGTTAATAAATGTTAATGTATGTATACTAATAAATAAGTATAACGTATGACAGACAGTTAATCTAGGAAGGAAAATAATAAATTCAAGAATATTTTGTGCCCTCAAGATTTATCATCCGGCATCAAGACATGCAGGATGTGGAACCGAAAGTGAAGACTCACTTAAACTTTGTGCATCACAGCAGTTAAATACTCTGTTCTTCAGGGTTTCCTGAAGGTGCCCATCTGGTGGCACCAGCCACAGGGTCCCTCAGGACACTGGGAGATCCAAGACCAGCCCCACAGCAGCCCTGCTCAAGGTAGCATCTGGAGAGCTTCTGTCACCCAAGGTGAGGACAGACAGAACTGCAGAAAGCACAGTGCCTGCCTGAGAGCCAGCTGAAATGTGGAGTAAAACCTTACTCCTGTATGTCACAAGTCATCCCAAGACAGTAACACCGTCCCGCTTCTGTGCGGTGTTTCATACCCTCTGCATTTCTGCCTTCATTACTGTCCCCGTGCATGGCACTTTTTCAGAGACCCTTTGTACACATCGGCTCACAGGGCAGGGGAGGCCCCACTTGTCATGTGTCAGGGTGTCAGGCTGCATACCACCATGACTGAGCACAAGGGTAGAGCCCAGACTGGAGTCCATGTCCCGCACATCTCCTGGGGTTTGTGGCACTCCGCCATGGCCCCTAGGTCCTGCTGCTAGGGCATGTGACATCACTGCCCTCGCTTTTCACAGCAGCATACATTCATGGCGAGAGTCACCTGGGAGGAGTTGAGCTGCCTCTGCACAAAGCAAACTTTGCTTCTTTACAACAGCACAGTTTAAATGGAAACCTCTCTTGTAACTGTAGGTGAGAGTTACTTTGATATTTTGCTGAGTTGTATTTTGTGGTGCTGAGACCAGGCCTCGGCCCTCATGTGGACCAGGCACGTGCTTTCCCAGAGCTGCACCCAGCCCCAAGAGAAGACATTTCAGTGGGTCAGCTCTGCAGGTGTATGTGTTGTTTTTATCTTCCTTAATTATTTAGCTTGTTTAGTACCTTAAAATACTATCATGTAATATATATTGTCTTTTTAAAAACCTCAGTAGTAAAATTAATATAAATGACTTTTACTGTTACAGGTTAAGATTGTATATGTAGAGTAGTAATAAAGTACATTATCAGCTATGAAAGTTTTCTTGTTATTTTAGTTGGGTTACATTAATTCATGTTAACTAATTCTAAAAATAATTAGGTGATAAGTACATATAGAGTTGAACACAGATTTTTTTAAAGGCATGTTAAATCAATATATTTCTTCTCTATACCATTAAGTAAGAAAAAGGTATATTTTTGATGGTACTTCTGTGTCACAAGAATTGGGAAATATGTTTCATTATTTAGAATTTCCTGAACAATATCTTGCAGATAATGCCAGTCTCGTTTTTTTAAGGTATAAGAACCACTCAGCCAGGTGTGGTGCACGCCTCTGTCCCAGCCACTTGGAAGGCAAGGAGGACCACAAGTTTAAGGCCAGCCTGGGGATCTGCGGCACTTAGCAAGACCCTGCCTCAAAATCAGTTTTTTTTTTAAAGGACTTGCAGCTGACTCAGTGGTAGAGTTCTTGCCTAGCAATGCACAAGGCCCAGGATTTAGTCTCCAGTATGGGGTGGGGCACTCATTAAGAAAACTTTTACATTTAATTTGCTTGTAATCAAAATGTAATTGTTATGTATTAGCTGTGAGATCTGCATAAGCAGACATTAGATCAAAGCAAAAATGTGAGAAAATCTTGTGGATTTAAAATTTAGCAGCTTTTACATGCAGAGTTTTGTTTTTGTTTTGTTTTGAGACAGGGTGTCACTCTGTAGTTCAGCCTGGTCCTCAACTCATTGTGCAGCCCGCACTGGGTGGAACTTTCAGTGATTCTCCACCTCAGCTCCTGAGTGCTGGCATTACAGGTGTGCACCCCCACATCTGGCAACGTCCAGAGTTTTTTGACAAGAGAGCATTCTAGTTTCCCCTTTTAAACACACCCTTGGAAAGGCCCCCCTCCTGCCAGGGTTTCCTCTTCTGCACACGACTGGGTCTGCGCTGTGTAGAGGCCTTGGGAAGACAGGGCTGATGGCTGCCCCTCTGACCGTCCTGTTCTTTGTGAGCTGGAGTGAGCCGTGCACAGTGAAGACACAAGAGCCGCAAGTGGCGACTGATGGAACGGGAAAGGGAAAGGAAAGAGAAAGGCCCAAAGCCGGTACAAAGAACATAAGCAGAGTGTCCCTCCAGCAAGTCCTCTCTGAGGAAGGAGGAAAGGGCCACGGGGCACCGCAGGTGGGCCCGCGAGAGCGGCTCCTCCTAGACCCTGCCAGCAGCAGCTCCCTGATCACTGAGCTCACAGCATGGCGGGGCACCAAGCTCAGGGACAGGGACCTGGGGGTCTTCAGTGGCCTTTTTGTTTTTGTGGTCATTTTGAGAAAGGGTGTCACTATGCAGTGCAGGCTGACCTTGGGCACACTTTGTAGCCCAGACTGGTCTCAAACTTGCAGCAATCCTCCTGCCTCAGTCTCCTATTCACTTTAATAAGCCTGTTAACAGTATGAGAACATGGATTCGGTAAGCCTGCTAAGCTATCAAACATGGCAGTGTGTTTCAGAAATGGGAGACGTGGAAGCACAGATTTCCTTCCCGACCCCAGCTCTGTCCTCTTGCAGGCATTCCTGGCCACGTGCCTGCAGAAGTCCCTCTCCTCTACCTGGGGGACATAGACATCTCAGAGGACGCCCGGCTGCTGGACCTGAAGTCTCAGGTCAGACTTCTCCCTGCTGTGTACCGTACTGGTGATATGGCTTCTTCCAGTGAGAAATTAATATATTCTTCTATTTCCTTTTCCCTCGACCACAGTCTGTTCTGATATGGCATTTGTTAGATGCCATGTTCAGGGGTAAGTACTGGCAGGCAGTGCCTGCGGCCTGCAGGGTCCTGGCACCCATCCTGCCATTGCCCTCGTGGCTGTCACTTGCCCAGCTGACAGGCATGCCCCACTGCTTGTGTTCCAGGCTACCCTTACCACATGCATCTTGTGTTCACTTTTATTTTTTAGGGAAACATGGTTTCTTGAAACATTTTTGTGAAGCATTCACTTTGCCCCTTTATTTACATTGTTTTGTGCCATTGTGACCCGTGTGTTTTGTGTCAGTTTCCCATGAGGTTGGGACCCACTTGGAGGTTGGGGCACTAAGCAGGAGGTTGGGCCGTCATCTCATGCAGTGACAGTCGTGCAGGAGGACGGTGCTGTCCAGCAGGAGGGCTGGGTGAAGTGCAGCACAGAGTGTTGAGGAAGCACCTTGCTGTTGTCTGACTTAAGACGAATATTGCTTCCTCTACCTACAGGAAGGAGCATGGGGCCAGCACCTGGCCAGCCATCAATGCGAGTCCCCAAAGCTCCTCCGCTCCCTCGAGAGCAAGCGGGAAGGCACTTTCCTGGCTGCAGTTAGGCTGGAAGAGAAAATTGCTGTTTGTAGGTTTAAGAAGTGGTTGAATATTGGCCTCTGAACATGCTTCAGCCTAACTATAATCGGGTGCTTGGCGTTACCCACCCCGAAAGGTAGCACAGGCAGTCCGGGCCTGCTGGCTGGGGCCCAAGTATCTGAAATATTAACAGTCAGTCAAAAGTCCCGTCATGGGCAGAGTGAGTGTGGCTGCTGTCTTGGGGAAGTGCTGGTGAAAGTCACACAGGGGTCCCCCCTTCCCTGGGCCAGACTACTCTTCTCAGTCACATTCGCGCAGAAGCCTCAGAAGGGCTGCTTCGGCCTCAGATGTGTCCGTGGAGAGAGACACAGACTACTCGGGATGCACTGCAGAGAGCTGTTGCTGCAGCGTCGTAGAAGTAGATGTTAGTGATGCGTGAGGTCTCCACCCTCAGATGTTGCTGTGCCATGCTTCCTGTGATGTGTTTTCTGAGTGCCTCTCAAAACCAGTGGAGAAATGTCTGTTTCCTTGTCTAGGCCCGGGCCTTGCCACCCGCCTCGGAGCTGGCTGTCCCGGGCCCAGCCCTGCTCAGAGCCTGGACACTGGAGAATAAGCGCCCCAGCAGGCTCCTGCGTACTGACCGGCAGCAGCTCAAGTACGTGTCTTGCAGGGTGCTCGGCCACCCCACCCCACTGCCTCGGCAGAGCCGGGGAGCAGGTGGACTGAGGGACGCCGTCCCTGGGTCAGATGAGAGCAGGGAGCCCACTCTGAGCCCTCGGTGAGATAGATGGCATTTCCTCCTACTTTGGGGCAGCGTCCACTTTCCATGTGACAGTGAGGCTTTGTGCCTTGTTTTCTGTGACATCATCGTAATTTGAAAGAATTTGGAAGTGAAGTGGAAGTTGGAGGTGAGCTGCCTTGTGTTCAGGAAATGTCTGACACTGCTGCTCTGCCTCCGGGAGCTTTGAGCTCGGAGCGCATGTTTGGGCCTTAAGTGGAGTCGTCAGTGTGCTTTGCAAAGAGTGGCCCTGCGGGATTCTGTCACATCACTGCTGGTTAACACTGGAAATGTGACAGCACAGGAGTCTAGACCTTGGCCAGAGGGACACTTCAGGAATTTGGAGCCCAACCTCCATGTTCAGTACTGGCCCAAATAGCAAAGCACAGTAATCACCGCAGCAGGGGTTTCTGATTTTCCCTGTCTCCAAAGCTGCCATGTTCACAAAATAACCCTTAGTTTAAGGAAAAAGCTTAGAATTGTAAAAAGGAAGTTGTCACAAAAAAATGAATGATATATCACTGGGATGTTTTCTGTCCCTTACTGTCAGGGAATACAAACTGGGACGGAGAGCTGCCATCTGCCTGGAGCCCCTGCAGCAGGAAGAACACTTGGGGTAAGAGACGGAGCTCGAGGCAGCCTCCGCACACACCTTCCCAGGGCTGGCCCGCAGCCTCTGGAAAACGGAGCAGCCCAACAGGGCAGTGTCCCTGCTTTTCTCCCCTGCTTCTGCAAGTGGCTTAGCAACCTGGAGCAGGCCGCTCTGGAGAGGCCCACCTGTGTCTGCTGCCTGGCGCTCACCTTCCGCTGCAAGATGGGGGAGAGCGGGTGTTCTGGCAACTGCATGAGAACCCTGAGGCCCCAAAGCTTTTCAGGGCTGCGGGACAGTCTGTCGCCGCACTGATGCCAGGCAGCACCCTCACTCTGTCCTGGCCTGCTGTCCTCCTCCTCCTCCTCACCTGACACAGCACACCTGCTGGTCTGGTCGTGCTTCCTCCCTCCCACTCGAGAACCTAAGCCGTGGGAGCGTGCGCTGCATTCCGTTACTGCCGCAGTGCGTCTGTGATGTGAAGTGTGTCCGGGGCCACTTCCTGGAGGTGGCGTTCTGGGTAACGTGTGGACACGCCAGCTTCACACACACGGTCAGGGCTGGGGAGGTGGCTCGGCGGCAGAGCGCCTGGCTGGCATATGCGCCCCTAGCACTGCCAAATAATTCAGTAGTTGAGTTCCTTTCCAGGTGAATTGCACCAGTGTCGGTCCTCAGAAGCAGAGCTTATCGGTATTTACTTCCCCTCACCCTCAGGCCAGTCTTGAGTAGTTCATGGTTGAGAGGTTTTCTGAGGTGATAAATGAAAGGTGTTTCTGTGCTCTCGGGTGCTTTGATTGCTAGTAAAGGGGGGCCATGTTTTCAAAGGCTGATAAACATTTGTATATGTGACTGAATAAACTGTCTCATTTACTTTGCCTGTTTTTGTAACAGGCTCAGAAAAAATCATGTAACTTGCACAGCCCCCTATATACTTTGGATCGTGTGTCATACTTGTACACACAGGGTCTTTTTTATATAGGTTGTGTCCTTTTGCCGAACAGCCTTGGTGCTAGGCCCTAGCACTGCCCTTGTCCCACGGCTCGCTGTCCTTGGCCCACCTGCGGGGCACTCACACTGTCCCCAAGGAAGCATCCAGAACCACCTCCTCCTCCCTAGCCTCAGCCCCTGCACACTGCTGCCTTGACCCCTTTTCCTGTGGCTGCTCCCAGGGCCACACCTGCCCCCGCTGAGCTGAGGCTGGCACCTCGGGAGTCTCCTCTCTCAGCCGTCCCTCCCTTGGCCACAGCCTCCCGTCACACCACACTTGTGTAACACTGCAGAAGTTAGACATCCCTGCTTGTCTTGCCGCCCTTTCTGCTGAGCATTCCCTGTGGCTGTGACAGTGCCTGTGTGGCCAGCTTTCTCTTCGCCCTTCGCTCCCCTGTCCGCACCTCAAGAACCTGTTCCTCCTAAGGCTTCTTTCTCCAGCCTCCGTTCTCTCCCCAACTTGTGGCCAGGTTTCTCTTCCCTGGCTGCCCACAGCACCTCAGGTGTGTTGCTTCTAGAGGCGAGTGCGTCCATCTGCCTCAAACCACCTTCCCGCTGGCTGCCCAGCTTCCGGTTCCGCCCACATTTCCCAGTCGGCTCCACGGGGCCTGCATCTGCTTCCTTTCCTGCTGTCCTCCCCTGGGACCTCTTTCTCAGGGACTTTGCTGTGGCCCCTGTCTTCACTCTGTTTGCTCAGGGTTGAAGGAAATTAGGCAGAGAATAAAGATTCCCCTCTGGCACTGAGGATTTGTTGTTTTTGTGTCTTTTGAGAGAGAGTCAGTCTATGTAGTTTAGGCTGACTTGCACTCACTGTGGAGCCCAGCCTGGCAGCGAGTCTCCTGATGTGGCTTTGGTCTGTGCTTTCCCAACAGATAATGGTGCTAGGCATGTTTTTCAGTAGCCTGTTTGACGTGAATGTGTCTATTTTGATGAGATGTCTCTTGGTCTCAGACTCATGGTGATCTTCCTGCCTCTCTGGAGTGCTGAGCTGACAGGTGTGCTCCCCCACACCTGGCCGACATGGAGGATTTGGGGCACACTGCCCCATTAAAGGCCCAAGGGAGTCAGGGAGCATCACCTATCGCCCTAGCAGTTTACATTTTGCCTACCGCCATGACCTCTCTGTCCTCTGGTGCAGCCCGCAGGATGTGCTGCTGAGGACACAGCTGCGCATCCCGGCGCAGAGGGCCTACGCCCCAGCCGTGGACTTGGTGTGGGACACTGCCCGAGGCAGCACTGCTGGCGCCCTGCGGCAGAGAGTGGCCGATTGCTATGCTCTTCCTGTGGAGAAAATTGAAATTGCCAAGTACTTCCCGGAGAAGTTTGAGTGGCTTCCCATCTCCAGCTGGGTAATGTCGCAGGGCCTCCAGTGCGGCTTGGGACTGCCATTGGAGTTTGCTAATGTTCCATAGTGGTGGAGCACTCAGGAGGAATTTCAGGTTGAGTTTTAAGATATTCCATCTTCCTATAGAACCAGCAAGTTACCAGGAAGAAAAAGAAGAAAAAGCAAGATAATTTGCAAGGAGCACCCTATTACTTGAAAGATGGAGACACGATTGGTATTAAGGTGGGTTATTTAACAGCTATTTTACAGCTCAGACAAGACAGGAGGCTCAAGTGATTTTTACAGAGAAGCTTTATCAGTAGGTGATCAGAATACAGATAACCCTGTGTCAGCCAGATCGCTTCAGAGCGTGGGTAAGAGGTAGTGCCAGGCGATTCATTTAAGGACAGTAAACCTTGATATCAAAACTGCCAAGGGCACTAAAAAAAATTTACACCAATTGTGTTTATGACCATAAATGTAAAAAATCTTAATAAAATATTATCAAACAAAACTTCCAACTACATTTTAAAAAATATTTCTATATGAGCTGGGCATGGTGGCATCTGCCTGTAGCCCCAGCACATGGGCGGCTGAGGGAGGAGGGTTGCTGCCAGTGCAGAGCCAGCCTAGACTACCGTGATTCCCCAAGGGTAAGACCGGGTCACGTGTTTATATTTATTCATGTCCAGCAGTCTGCATTTTCTCAAATACGGTCATACCGTCATAACTCTCCAAACCCCAAAGTCTGGCCTAAATTATTTTGTGGTTCCCCCTGTAGAACCGTTGGCCCCAGTCACCCATGCCTCACCATAGTGCTTTCCATAAGGGAGCACTTTGTGTGCAGGTAGCTGCCCGGCACCATGACAGTCGTCACCACACATGCATGGCCTTGTGCACCGTCTGTGCCCGGGGGTTACCCGTCAGTGAGTTGTGGTCATCCACTAACACAGGTGTTTCCCTCTTCAGGCAGAGGCACCCACTTGGGCATTTATGAATACCTGTAATTTATAGTATCATGTTTTAAGTATTAATGTCAGTAATATTTAATTACATGAATATTTATAATTCCACTGTGTGTGCATTGTGTGTTGCAGTCTGCATATGAAATGTGTTCATTTGATGATGTTAACTGGGCTTATTTTGGGGTAAGGCTTATAGTACAAACATCCTGAAAAGTCAGGACAGGGCTGATTTTCCAGTTTGGTCTTATTTTGGAGGAAATAGGGTACACAGCAAGAAAGAGCCTGTCTTGAAAACAAAAACAAAAAATGTTGTTGAATGTTCCATGCTACCACAAGGTTGGCCTGTGTCGGGAATGCATGGGAACAGTCCAGGGACATCACGCAGCTCCTGGGCCGCCACCTCCTGGGCCTGCAGGCGTCCACTGCTACCTCCCCGCTTGTACTCGGCAGCTTCTCGAAGCTTTGAGGAGGGCAGTGTGCGTAACTGACAGGCCAGAGGCCTCCTCGCGGCAATGACCTGCAGCACTTACGGTCAGCTGCCCTCCTGCGGGCTATCACCAAGGGTCAGGACTGTCGAGGCTCCTCGGGCAGCGTGCTCTGGTCTGCACCTCACAACTGCCCGGAAGCCCTCAGAATTGTCCCTTCCTGTCCCCTCCTTCCTCCAGGCAGCATCAGAACAGTGACCAAGCAGCCAGCCCACGCCTCTCTGAAGTCACACTTCAGCTGTGGCTGTGCACAGGTGACACGGCGTGGCAGCCTAGGCGAGGCCCTCAGAGACACCTTGGTGTGGCTCAGTCCTGGTGGAGCAGTTGTGGGTGAAGGCGCAGGTTGCAGTGTTGCTAGCTGATTCCCCTGTGAAGTACTTCCTGCCCTCCACATTTGTTTCCATCAAACACCAGCATGGTTTTTATTATTGTTACCCTAAATGTGTTTATTTGAACAATTGCTGTTGCTTACTTAAATTTTGAAATCTTTTTAAGCATAAGCTGAACAGATGTTTGAAAGCACTGCTCATTACTTTGAAATGCAGAACCTCCTGGTTGACAACGACGAGGACTTCAGTACAATCAGAGATGATGTCGGAAAAGAAAACCTGAAACAGCAGGCGCTGGGGAAAAGGCTCAGGTAGTTCTCCAGGGTGATGCCCTGGCCTCTTCTGCCCCGGCTCATGAGCTCCACACACGCCGCACACGTTTCCGCCAGGCTGTGGCAGCAGTGCCTCAGTCCCTGGCCGATGCTCCCCAGGCCACTGTTCCCTTGGCCGCTGCTCCCCCAGCTGCAGCTCCCAGGCCACTGACCCCCACCCCACATGGCCCTGGCCCGCCCGCACCCCTCTTTGACATGCACTCCTGGCTTCCCCTGGCCCCAAGGCCTGGAACCAAGCGCTGCCCCCTGCCACCCTGCGAGAGCCCTGGTGGCCTGGTGCCCCCTCATATCCCACAGTGCTCACCCCTTGTGCTGCGCTGCTTCTGCATGGGGTGGGCTAGAACTCTTATCCAGCCTGGCCCTGCTCACCTAGTCCCCCAGGCTCCGCCACCATGTTGGGTAACAGTGTGGCAGGTACACGGGCCTGCAGAGGCCACCAGGCCACAGAGGGCCAAGGGACCAGGCCTGCGGCCGGCAGCACAGGGCCTCCCCGCGTGGTCTGAGGCCTTCGGGGCATGGCAGAGGGAAGTGATGTGGGCTGATGTGTGGGTTTAAAGAACCCCTTTGCTGCTGGGTAGTAAGAGTTGCAGAGAGAAGAGTAGATTCAGGAACTGGCAAGACTGACACTTAAGCGAGAATGACAGGTGGTGGCAGTAGGGAGGAGATGAGGATGTGGGCCCGAGTCCAGAGCTGGCCTCTTTCCCAGCTGCCCCCGTGCAAGTGCAGCAGCTTAGGCAGCGGCTCAGCGGCTGGAGGCGCCATGGCCTCCACCCGGGCATGTGCGGACCACAGGCTCCGGACACAGCCGGTCTCACCAGCAGTTCGCTGGCCTTCTCTCAGTGCTGCCTCCTCCAGGGCTCTGTTCTCTGTGCCCCTTGGCCTCAGGACCCCATTGTCACCCAACCCCTTTGCCCTGTTAGCCCTTCCCCAGGGACATGCATCCTTGCCCCGTTCCCAGCTCTGCACCCTGCACGCTGGTATCATGTGGCAGCCAGGGGGGCAGGGGTTTCGGCTCTGCTGCTGTGGGGTTTCCCAGGTAACACCCTCCATGTGACTGGCACCCGTGGCGTACACACCCAAGTCCTGAGGGGGAGCCATCCCTCAGGGCTCCCACCTGTGCGTCAGTTTGCATTACCCAGGTTTCTGGGGCCTGTCACCTTCCCTCCCAGGTGAAGCATTTTACGAGAGCTGCTGTCACTGAAACACCTGCGCATAGCATCGGCGCAGTCCTGTCCACCAGCCAGGTCAGCTGGTGACCCGGTACTGCTGTCCATTTTACTTCCTTTTTAGAGTTGTAGTGACATGCTTCCAAATTCAGAAGCCACTGACGGAGCTCCCTGTGCACCCCTCTCCTTCTCTCCCCCATCAGCCTGCACCCTCCAGAGACTGGCGCCCACTCGGCCTTTCCCGCCCTGCAGGCAGAGGAGTCTGGTGCAGCTGCTGTTTCCCAGGGCAGCCGGGTGCCTGGTGCCCCTTACAGCACTGCTGCGGGCACACGTGTGGGACAGAATAGCTGGGTTACAGGCTTGTGGCCCTTGCTAATTTCAGAAACATACTTGTGAGTGAAAGGACAGCAAGTCAGAGAAGGAGCTGGAGTATGAATAGACAGTTCACTAACTGGTGTGCAAAATGTGTTCCGCCAGCCAAGCATGTGGCAGCCACCTGTGATCCCAGCTACTTGGGAGGCTGAGACAGGAAGAGTGAATTCAGGGCCTTCCTAGGTTCAGTCCCCAGTGGTGCAAAAAATGGTCAGCCGAAGCCATCGGTCAAAAATACATGTCAGTCCAGACTGCTTTGAGACACGCCACTGCTGGGCTGCTGCCACAGGCCAGCCCTGAGGGGTGCAGCATCCTGGGGACAGCGTCCTCTGCTGGTAGCCGTGGGCCTGGGCCACGCACCTCCTGGGCACAGACCCCAGACAAACTGGAAGCCTTCTGCACAAGCCCCACAGGCAGGAGGGGCAGCCAGGCAGCCACACACAGTGCCCGCAGCACCAGGACCACTGCAGGTATCCAGCTCCTGCACTGCGGGTGTCTAGTTCCGGAAGGGGGTGGGTTGCGAGCAGACCAGACCTGAGTCCCGCCTTGCACCCTTTTTCATGGTGTGGGCAGTGGTGTATGCCCGGGGCCTCTGTGAGGCTGGGGTGCCATGCCCCATGCAGTCCCCAGGGCGCAGGACTCCCTCCCGGCCCCCCAGCCTGGGGTGCGCCTGCGAGTCAGTGCTGCCTCTGTCTCCACAGCCGGGAAGCCCTTCGCGAGCAGAGCGGCGACATGCTTTCCAGTGCTGGGACACCCGCTCGGCCCCGAGGACCCGAGGCTGCTCTGTCCATCCACGTGGGCAGCTTCCGATAGTGCTGGAGCCAGCACTCTGCCGTGACTGTGGGCTTTGTGACCGGATGAGCACGCACGCCACGCTGAGTCTGTGGTGCCACCGCTGCACATCTGCCTCACCGAGTCGCACGTACATGTGCGTGTGCAGCGCGGTTCCCACTGCTGTCCCGTGTGCAGCCAGCATGCTCATGAGCACTGAGCAACGAATCCACCCTCCAGTGCTCACAGGTGGCTTCCACAAGCCAAGTGAAAGTGGCCTCAAAGCCCTCGCCGGTGAGTCAACTGAGGGCCACAGAGCTCAGAATGTCACACTGCCACCTGCAGTGCTACAGCCTCTGCTGTCAGGAAGCAGCAGAGTCATCATAGACAAGCCTGTCACTGTCATGGCCACCCCTCAGGGCTGGCCCAGCTGAATTCCCGAGCAGCCTCCGTTCACACCGGGGAAGGGCAGGCTGAGACTCCGCCCTGCCAGGACACACACCTGGGGCGGGAGATGGGTGAGAGCGGCCCTGGTGCCTTCCCTCCGAGGTGGCCCTGCCCCTATCCCTGTGCGTGCCTGGCCGAGGCGCGGACACGGCCTGGCGTCTGGTGAGCACTGGCACTGAGATGCAAAGGACAGGAACCAGTGGGCGCACAAGCCCGAGGCTCTACAGCGACCTGCAGCCTGGCGTGGCCGAGGGGGCGTCCCTGCTGTGGCCTTTTTTTTATCCTTTCTTCATTTGGGGGCTGGCGGGGGTAAGCATAGAGGAAGTGCTTAGATTTCATTAAAGAAAAACCAGCCCTCCGGGTGCCGAGGTGCTCAGTTCCTGCGCCCTCCCGAGGGGCTGCTCCCCGCTCCCCCTCTGCTCCCCGGCGCAGGGGCTCAGCGCTGTGCTCGGGAAGGCCACGTGTGGGATTGGGATCCGGACCGCCACAAAGCTCCTCTTCCCTCTGGGGCCAGGCTTGGCCTGGCCTGGCCGTGGTGGCACTGCCGCAGGAAGCAGACTGCCGCGGTGACACGCAGCAGGGCAAGCGTCCCCATGAGGGACCCGGACAGCCCCTGCTGCGTCCTGCTGCTGATGCCAGTGCCTGCTGCAGCACAGCTGTCACAAGGTCCAACAAGCCATGGGGGCGGGGGGGTTCTTGCTGGGAGGAGACTGTGACCCCCAACACAGGTGTGGGGACTGCAGCACGACACCGTGTCCAGCTGCTGGCTTTAATTCAGCATGCCAGATGCCGTATCCTGAAGACGACAATGGCTTTCTGTTTTCCTTTGAAGCCACCGACAATTTGACCTATTTTTGGAACAGATAAAAAACAACTGAATTCAGTTCAACATTTTATGTCAAAGCACAAAAAATGATGACAAGGACTCTGACCTCGGAGGATCAAAAACAGGCTCATTTTATTTATACACAGAACGACGTTATGTACAGCTCACCAACGGGCCTATGTACAGATCCACACGTGGCGTCTGTGGCCAGGTGGTCACCGTATAAATTAGTAGTATAAATATGAGGGGTGCCCACCAGGGCACAAGACCTCTTCTCAAGGACCCCAGGGGCCCTCCCTACTGCCCTTCTTCCACAGACAGGACACCAACCTGCAGCGCCCCAGGGAACGCAGGGCAGCCTGTGCCCAGCTGCCAGGGCCTGAACCTATTGCGCGGGGCTTTTTGTCTCTCAGCATAATTAAGCACTTTTTACATAAACTGTCTTTTTACATAAACTTTCAACACTGATTCTAAACAACATCCCTGACCCAAACAGTGCTCTCCAAGAGGACACAGGATTTACTTTTGCTTTCCCCCGTATGTCCCTGCTCGCCTAAGCTTCAGGCTGCCACAGGGCTTCCTCTGACCAGGCCAGCAGGTACCAGGCACATAGGCTTCTGTCACCTCAGTGAGCTGTTCCAAACCCTGCCTCTGGGGTCACCACCTCTGGTGACTGTGGCGGGACAGCCACACACAGCAACACTGCAAGCACGCCAAACAGAACGTCTAGGAGGTGGCTCTGCCCATGTGCACTAGGTCCTGTTGCCAACATGGCACAGGGACAGGCAGTGGCTCAGGTAGGGACAGCCTGGGGCAAGCAGGTGGGAAATACACAGTTGGGCACCCCATAGCCAGTCCTGCCGGCACTTCTGGACAAAGCCCGTAGCAGCTCCCTGCCCAGCCTGTGCACGTCAGGTGGGTGACTCGAGCCACACCAGTGACAGGGTCACAGTGCCTTTCCAAGTGCTGCAAGGACCACGCCTGCACGGGGAGAAGAGACTGGAGCCCAGGCCCAGCACGGGTGCAGGGAGGGCAGGAGCAGCATGGACCTGAGTGCTCCCCACAGGGCCAGCAGGGCTGGCAGCAGCGGACGGGAAGCCACGCCAGCTGAGATTCTAAGCCTGGGAACCTGCTCGTTCTCTACAGAGGCGACCAAAGCCACCCGCCTTGCCCCCCAAGGCTGCTCTCCAAGGTCCTGCGGGACAAGGAGCCATCCCCACACACAGAGCTCAGGAGGCACACCCCGTCTCGGGCAGGGGGTGCTTTTGTTCTCCTCAGAGCAGATGAAAGCGGGACTGAAGTGCATCCAGGCCACTCAACCCTGGCAAGCGCGTGAGCCGTGTTAAAAACCCTAGGGACGAATGGGACAGGAGCAGGGGCTGCCGTGGAGAATCACGGTGGCTATCAGGCACCGAAGACATTCTGGGGTGGGGCCACACAAGCCACGCCTGTCATGCTTCCAAGAGCCAGCAGGGTAGTCACCCAAAGTGACCAACCCAGACACGTGGCAAGGAGCCCCACAAGACAAGCGGGCTCTGCGGACCGGGACACGGTGCAAGAGTCCAGGGCAGGACACGGTGGTGGCATTTCCAAGGTAGCTGTGTTGTTGGTGTGTTTAGGACCCAGCTGTCAGGAACAGGTACCAGAGAGGCTTCCTGTCACCGTCCAAGGGGGTAGCACCATGAGAAAGGCCAGGCGGCGGCCCGGGCCTCAGTCGCAGGACGGGCAGGGGATGCAGATGGAGAAGGCGGAGGCTAGGCCTCGGTGGCAGGGGCGCTGCGGCTCAGCTCCTTGATCCCACAGAGGATCCTCTTCATGTGGCCCACCTTGGTCACGCCGAGGTCCTGCAACAGAGAGGACGCTGCAAAGGAGCGCAGGCAGGTCTGAGACAGGCCCACCACTGGCAACTTTCCCATCGGCTTTCAGAACACAAATGAGGGTGTAAAGGATAACGTCAGAAGATGGAAATGGCAAAATGACAGTCACACAGATGCCCAGCACATTGTTCCTGGGTCCCACAAAAGTCACTGACATGATCAAAGAATCCAACAGCCAGCCAGAACACAGGCCTGGAGCAAAGGTGGGGGCCTCGAGGAGGGCCCTGCTTCCGTGCCCCGCAGAGTGCAGACAGCATGGACAGGGACAGGGACGGGGACAGGGCTTCAGAACCGGACCCTACACACCAGGGCTGTCTAACCAGAGAGAGGCCCGTGAACCAGGCTCCAAGCTGGCGCATTCTGATGCCAACCTGTTACTTTGCAGTCCGGCCATGGAAACCAAGGCTCCCCCCACCCAGACGGCTCCCCACCTGGCTGGGCTGTGCCGGGTGGGGCCAGAGCCACAGCCACCTAGCACCCCAAGGTGCCCTCGGGGGCCAGTGAACGCACTGGCGCCAGAGTGTGACCAGGTGTGTGGGGGGGGGGAGTTGTGGGAGCCCCAGGGACGCCTGTGAAGTACCTTGAGGTCCCTCCGCTCCAGGTGCAGGAGCTCGGAGCCCCGGATGTCGTGTCGCGTGAAGATGTCCTTATACTCACAGAGACTGAGGTGCTCCAGCCAGGCAGCAACCTCCTCTGTCCCCCAGAGGTGAACTGTCGGAGACGGAAAAGCATGAACCATGCTGAGTGCCCCAAGCCCAGCGCAAGGCAGATGACGGCCAGCACTTGACACGCCCAGCAACAGGCAGCACTGAGACCTCGGCAGTGGCACCCTTGCCCCACAGCCAGCACCCACCACCCAGCCACAGGCAGCATCGCCAGCCGTGCACAAGAGACAGGGGTGCCTGCCAAGGGGCCACCAGCTTCTGCGTCCCAAGGGGAACATGACAGCACCCTCTGCAGAGGACACTGCCAGCTGTAGCATGCAGGAGACATGTGAAGTGCATTTCCCCAGGTCAGAAGCCACGTAGAAACCAATTTCCAGACAAACGTGCAAAGAGAAATCGAGAGGGAGCTGGCCCTGGGCGGTGGCAGTCGCCGCCCTGCACTCCAGGCCGGGGCATGGGGCCGAACCCCCAGGCAGATTGTGTGAGCCCCGATTACGGACCCTTCTGTGCCACTGCCTGCTGATTTCATTGCCCACGATCACTGGTGGCCTGGATTCCCAGATCAGGGCCCTTGATCAGCGATCACATAAACAGGCGGGAGCAGCCCGAGAAGGAGCTGGCACAGTCCAGTCCAGAGTGTCACGTCTCCAAGTTTGTCTCGTCACCTCTGCTCCTCCTCCCACCCTGAGGAGGTGGGCAGATGGCTCAGTGGCCTGGGTCTCCACGGAACGGTGAGACTGAGAGGGTGTGACAGTGGTCAGCACCCAGAGGGAACACAGAGGGGGGCGGGGAAAGCTCCGGGAAAGCAGGGCCAGGAGCTCGGCCGGGCAGGGGGGAGCGAGCCAGTACCCGGGCCTCCCAGGCTGCCGTGGGCCTCTCTGTTCTTGTTGTTCTTCTCCTTTTTGAACTTGGTCACCAGGCGGAATTTACCACTGCGGCTGCGCTTGGCGAGATCCAGCATCACACTCTGTGGGGAGAGGGACACGGTGAGCCCCGCTGCCCCGGCTCCACCCCTCTACGGCTGGGGTGCCTTGCAGGTCCCACTCTGACCAACAGTGACTTCCAGCCACGGGCTAAATGGGATCGTGGCGCCCACTTTTAATTGCACTTTCTTCACCGAAGGACACACACGTTTCTCCTGTGACGGGGACTTCCTGGCGTTCCGGACATCAGTGTGCACCAGCACACGGAGGTTCCTGGAGCCAGCGACTTTGCCTGTGTGTTCGTGTGCCGGGCTGCTCTGCACTGCGCTTCCCTCCCTAAGCTGCTTCCCCACGGCGGGGCGGGCGGGGCTGTGGGGCAGCAGCAGCCCAGAGCGCCCACCCCCGGTACGCACCCCGGGCAGGAAGCAGGGCTCCATGCACTTCACAGGGACAGCAGCCTAAAAGGACCGTATAGTGACACCAATCCTATAGGCTGGTAAGCACAAAACTTTTACAGAACTCGTTTAGATACTTATTTGGCAGTTTTACAAACCTACATAGTAACGGTGCATCTTCCAGTATAAGGTGACCTTTTGCCTGGTGTCTTAGATACACAATTCTTTTTTTTCTCACATAGTTCAGGCTGAGCTTCATCTCAGTAATCCTCCTGCCTCAGCCTCCCAACTGGTGTCACAGGTGTGCACCACATCTGGCTGCGATTCTGTTCTTCTGTTCCATACAGGTGGTCCCCGACTCACGATGATTCAACTTAACGTTTCTCAGCTCTGCCACGGCACACTCACAGCAGCTGTTTCTCACACCCAGTACGGTTCAGGCGGTCCTGGGCTATTTCCCGCTGCACTGGGAGGCAGCGCAGGTAACTCCATGTGCCCGAAGCCGGCGCGGCAGGCCGGGCTAGGCTACGCTGGTGGGCAGGCTGGCAGGCGCGTGCGCAGTTCACAGCGTGTTTACTGGGGACAGAGTCCCACTCTTAGTAAAGGAATGTGGTGTCCCGTGTACTGTTACTTTAGATGTTTAAAAATTGCGTGTACTTAGAACTGTTTCATTCTTAATCTTTCTGTGTCGTTACGATTTTTGGTATTTGATCATTTTTGTTGTACTAGGAATCAAAGTCAGGGCCTCTGTGCTAAGCTTCACCCCCAGTCCTTTCTTTCTCTTGGACGGGGTCTCACTAAATCATCGAGGTGCCCAGGCTGGGCACGAATTGGCAGATGCCCTGCCTCGGCCTCTGGAGCAGCGGCTCACAGGCAGCTTTTATCCAGGCACACACTGCAGCTGGGCACCATCTTCCCGCCGCCTGCACCGGGCCAGCCCTGCAGCTCTGCTGCGTCTCCCAGCTGCCGGGGTCACTCTCAACCCCAGCCCAGCTGCTTTCCCGTGTCTGCTTCTCATCTCTGCCTGCCGGGAAGTGCGCTGTACCAGAGGCCTCGGGAAGGAGCTAAAGCGCACTGAACCTGCACGCAGCCCAGACCCACGCACCTCCTCATCCCCAGGCTCCGCAGACTGGCAGAGCCAGGGCGTGTCTGCCAGCTTCCTGAGCTGCCGGTCCATCTCGGCGAGGGCAGCCCCGAGCCGCTCCTTCTGAGGGAGGTCCAGCTGCTGCTCCAAAAGAAAGAGACGCAGCTGTTGACTGCAGGGGCCAAGGTCAGCGAAACCTGGGCAGGTGGGCAGCCCTGCCACTCAGGGCACTCAGAAATACTCCCCAACAGAGCCACGCAAGGGGCTGAGCCTAACTACAGCCTGCCCGAGCCGGCACAAGCAAACCAGGCCACATGCCACCATGCGGCTGCTCGTGTCCTGAGGGGGCCAGGGCTGCACCCCTGCCCGGGTGCAGTGATGCCAGGAGACCGCCAAGGCAGCAGCTCTGGCACCCAGGGCCAGCATGATGTTTGCAAGAACACTAGGTGAGGTCTCCAGCGAGGGCCCTCCGTGTCCTTACCTGAAGGAGGACAGGCAGGCTATTGCCCCACCCTGGCCTCTGCCCACCCTCACCCTCCAGGCATGACAGGCCAGCCCAGGCTACAGAGCCGAGTGGAGACAGGAGACAGCGCAGCACACGGGAGGACAGAGGCCGCCAAGGCAGATGCGCCACCACAGGACGTGGACCTTGAGGCCTAGCCTTAAGGCTGGGATCCCTGGACCAGAAGGTGCCATCCTCTGCACCCCGCGCCCTGTGACAGTCACCACTGCCCCTGCAGGAGCTCACCAGGGCCATCTTCCCGGCCAGCAGCAGTTCCGTCTCGCTGCGCAGAGCTCTGACATTGTTCACCATTTCCTGGACAAAGCTGCAGTTCAGCCCCTGCAAGGAACCAACACAGACGCCATGTGGAGGCAGAGGCGGCAGGAGGCGCCGGGGAGTGGACATGAGAGGACCAGGTACCTCCGCAGTTCTGGCCTTGCCGTACACCCGGTCCATGGCCTTGGAGCTGGCGTTGACGGCGTGGGCGAGCTCCTGCTCCACGGCTCGGTGGGACTGCGCTATCTCCCGGATGCTGGAGGGAAGGAGACCCAGCAGGCCGCGTCTCAGCCACCCGCACAGGAAGGCACGCAGTCCCCCCGCCACAGTCAACAGCAGGCGGGTTAAAAGGCCACTCTGCCATCCAACTCCAGGCCTTGCCGAGGTGGGACGCGCCCAGAAAGCCGGACAGCTGAGCACCCCACAGGTGGGCCACCCACAGTGACACCCCGGTCCCCACACAGCGCAGTCCCGGCCACGGCCGCAGAGCAGCCCTTGTGTGGTGCCCAGGCAGCACAGTGGGGGCCAGGGCAGGGGAGCCGCGGTCACTGGAGAGACAGTGCTGGGTAAGCAGGCCCAGGGCTGGAGGAGATAGGTGAATGACTGACGGGGAGCGGGCCAGCCACCGGCAGCAGCAGAGCTGACCGTGGCACGGAGGGAAGGCAGCATGGGCCAGAACACGGGAGCCCAGGGAGGGCGCAGAGCCAGAGCACAAGAAGCCGAAGCCGGGGCAGGCAGGACACGAGGGCGGAGGGCAGGAGCACAGCCACACAGCCTGGAAGCACTGTGCCACCAGGGCCACAGCAGAGCCAGACGTCCAAGGCAGGACGGGAGAAAATGCCCGGGCGCTGTGTCTCCACTGGCAGCAAAGCAGCGGGGAGACACGCTCGGGGGTGTCCCGAGAAAGCCAGTCGGCTTTTATGGTCTGTGGGTGGCCCCAAAGCTGTGTACAGACCTTCTCTGAGAACTGGGGCGACAGTGACCCTGCACATGAAACCCAGAGAAGCCGCTGAGGCAGCAGAGCCCACCTGTGGATGAGGACCCCCGCTGCCTGGCCGAACTGGTCCATCTGCACGGCCTCCTCCTCAGACAGGATCTCGGGGTGCAGCGAGAAGGAGGGCGGGCGGGGCAGCTCGCACTTCTGCTTGTCCTCCCAGGACTTGAGAGTGTTCTCGAAGGCCTGGGGGCAAGAGCCCCAGATAACACCTCCGTCCACTGCAGAGGGCGCTGGCCAGCTGCCCTCAGCCAGGGACAGACACAGGTCCTCCCAGCGCCACTCTCCACCTGACAGGAAAGCGCACAGTGTCCTGGCTCCACCACCAGCACACGGGGCGCTGCAACTTGCTGCCGGCGGGGCGCTACACAGCTAATCTTCATTGTTTGGTTTTTTGAAACACAGTTCAGGATGGCCTGGCACTCAGGCCTCACACTCCTGCCTCAGCCTCCAGGGTGCGGGGGTGACAGGTGTGTGCCTCTGAGCCTGGCAGGGCAGCTGTCCTTACCCTGTCTCTGGTCAGTGTCTGTGCCCGGTTCTTGTGGACAATCCGAATGTACCCAGGCGGCTGGATCCAGGCCTCTCCGTCCACCTGCACAGGGACGCCCTCGTCGCCCAGGATGGAAATCTTCACAGTGCGACACTGCACAGAACCACAGCCATCAGCGATGCACAGCCACGGCCTCCAGGGCTGCTGCCACCTCCACAGTGGCACTGTGCCCACACCAAGCACAGCTGCCAGGGCCCTGGGGCTGCCCCCCACCCCATAGGGACAGGAGACCTTGGCCTTGGCACCCAGGGGCCATCAGATGCCAACAGCTTCAGAACGAGTCCAACAAGCAAAACTCCATTTCCCCAAAAATAAATTGCAAAAACAAAAACGTGATCTTCAAGCCGCCTACTCCTGAAGCCAGGCAAGCACAGGGAGAGACCAGCCAGCCCCATGGACCCCGCCTTGCACAGCACCCTCGTGGGCGGGCCCCCCGAAGCCTGCTCGATGCACCCCCAACACAGGCCCTCGCCCACCTGCCCCGTCGAGACACAGCGCACTCGGGGGTGTACCAGTGTGGAAGTGGTTATTTTTGGGAGATTGACTTTCACGTCCAGCCAACCCAAGGCATCTAGGCCAGGCCACCCGAGGGGCCCAGCCAGCACTGGAGGACCAGGGTCCCCACCTGGGCAATCCGGTGATGCTGAAGCTTAATCACACGGGACACAGCCATCTGCATGCTGCCAAACACGGCAACCACCTCCAAAATCTTGTCGTCGAATGATGGTGCTGCAAACGTCTGAAAGGGCAGGTGCAGGAACTGACCCCTGCCCTCCTCGCACGGCTAGTGCCCCTCATGGGGGCCCCCAACAGGCAGTCACCACGGGCAGCTGCTGATGCATCGCGGACATCTTTCCGCTGTGGTCCGGAAACTGCCTGGCTGGGAGGCCCTGCAGGCTCCATTCCTGCCTTCCTCCTCGGCTGCCCAGGGGGACAGCATGTGGCTCCTCCAGGGGTGTCGAGGTGACCACCCTAACGTGTGCGCACTCTGGAACAGGCCAGGCCGGCAAGGAGAAGCCACACCCTGGCTGAAAATTTCCCTGTCCTTGGCGCCCACGCCCACCTTCCTCCCGGCTGCCACCCCGCCCCCACCCCGTGGGGCAGGCACCCTTCTCGTGCTCCCGGGCCTGCCCCACCCAGATCCCCCCGAGCACTGCAGGGGAGGCTCTCGGGGCTCCAGGGCCGCAGCGGCACGCAAGCCAGGGCTCCGCCCCGCTGCTCTAGGTGACGTGTCCAGGTGCGAGAGGCCCTGTCTGCCCGGCCCCTCTGCGTCCTCGGCCTGCACCAGGACAGACAGATGGCACTCAATGCACCAAGTCACAGCAGTGCCGTCCCTGGCTGCCCTCTGGCCCACGGCCGGGACGTACATCATCTTCCTTGGTGCCGCCCCAGAAGTTGGTCCCTCCGGCATAGCTGGGGATGTTGAGGACAGCGATTCCCTGAAGACTGGGCAGGGGGATCGGGCGGCCGTCACACTGCGCAGCACAAATGCAAGGAGAGACAAGCGACATGGTGTGACACCCTCCGCTCTGGTGTCCACACCAGAGCCCGGGGTGGGCAAAGAGCAGCCCTCGGGTGCCCGCGCCCTCTCCACTCACCTCCAGCAAGACCTTCTGCTCCAGGTTCCTGTAGGTTCTGTGCAGCAGCTCCTTGGTGCCCAGGACTCCGTACCACATCATGTTCTTGGTCCGACTCCTAGACACGGAAGCAAAGCCTTCTCAGCTGTGACGCCTGTGACAGCCCAGGTCACCAACCAGGCACCCCCCTGCAGGCCCAGCCAGGCCAGGCTGCAGCCTCAACTCGGAAATGCCTACATACACCTGCCATGGAGACCCTGCTACAAAGTTACCTTGCCAAGAAAATCATCACGCCCGAAAAGAAAATAAACAAACCTGGCAAGAAGCATACACATCAGGAGCCTCTTCCTGTGCAAAACTACACTTCCACAGAAACTGTGGAAAATGCAAAAAAGCACTGAGGGAAGATACTGCTCCCAGCCCAGCACCTCAGGGTGCGCCGCATGCACTGGTGGTGAACAAGGGGTGGGCAGCCTGGCAGTGCCAGCAGGGATTCTTGGCGCACATTTTTATGAGTCTTTGTTCTGTTTTTTGAGACAGCATCTTGCTGTGTAGCCCAGGCTGGCCGCAAACTCGGTGACCCCCTGCCTCAGCCCTGGTGCTGGGGTTACAGACCTGTGTCACCCCACCTGGTGTCTGCACTTCTATCACCTGCTTCCGCTGCAGGCTGAGAAGGCTCATTAAAGACATGCAGCCTTTCCAGGGGACGGTGGTGCGTGACTGCCAACCAAGACGGCCTCCTGCGTGGCTCCCCCTTCCGTCTGCGCCCTGCTCTGCCCCCGCCTTCTGCTGCATCCTGGTGGTGGCGGGCAGCACCCACCTGCACTTCTCTGGGTGCTCGTCCCGCTTGTTGTTGAAGTCCAGCGATATCTTCGCGTCCAGGCCAATGCCGAAGTAGTTGTTCATGACACACTTCTCCGTGTAGAGCTCGCTGTGGAAAGGAATTTCAGACCCGTTACTGCCGCCGGCGTGCCCGTCTGCTTCACAGACTTGTTCCTCCCGTGCAGTGAAACCCGCACATTAGGGTGCATGTGTAGAGGCTGTTTGCATTTTCTGCCCCAGGGCCCAGGCCCGCTCAGCTGCTTGGTTCTGCTGGCAGCTTTCCTGAGCTGCATTGTGGGGCCTTGAGGACCGGCTCCTCCGCCTGATTTCCCTGGACCCACCTGCACTGTGGCATCCGTCCAGACACTGTTCCACACTTTTTCAAGTTCCCTAGCCACTGGCCACTGGCAGTGTCCCCCTGCCTGGCTGGCACCCGGAGGCCGAGGCCCCTTTCTCACAGCTGCGCCAGCAGGGCCAGCAGAGCTCTTTAGGGCGCACAAACCCACTCATCTCAACTCCGGGTCTCCAGACACTCCCACCCCCGGACCTGTGAGGCAGTCCCCACGAGAGAGAGGGGCTTAAAAACAGCCATCCCTGCTGGGGCTGCGAACCTCATTTCCCAGGAACAGTGCCAGGGAACTCCCTCCCCAGCCTCACCCCCTCCCTCCTCTGCCACGGCCCCGGGTAGGAAGGTGAGGAAGGAGGTGGCGAGAGACCCACAGGAGGGGCGCCTGGGCACAGCCTTGGACCGGACTGCTGACACTGCCACCGCGGGCGTCCGTGAGGACTGAATCACCACACGGGAGCATGGACCCGACAGCTGGCAGCAGCTGGCTGGAAGCAGAGCTCAGCACCGTTTTCTACACTACAGACCACGTGACCAATGGTATTTTTAGGTCCTGGGAAAAGGGAACCAACCCAGAAACAAAGGGCAAGGGACTGGGGAAGGAGGGGCAGAGGTGCAATCAGCAGCTGCGGTGCTGAGAGGCCGCATCCACCCAGCCAGAGCCTTGCTGCCCCCCATGGTGCGGGGTACGTCCCCAGGGGAGGAGGCGCAGGCCTAGCACAGGCAGGACTTTGGTGACCCCGAAGGAGGAAAGCAAAGGAAATGCCTGGACTCGAGGCCCCCCAAAGCACTGTTCCCGGCGGGACTGTGGCATTGGCTCAGCCCCCAAGGAAAGCACAGGCTGGGCCTAGGTGTGTGCCACAGGCCGGAGTGGAACCCAGAGCAGCACCCTTCCGTGTGAAGAGCGCAGTGACCCCAAGCCCGCAGCCTCCTCAGCTGCAGACACGGCTCACGCTGGCAGTGGTCTCGCAGCCCTCAGGCTGGCGGTAGGTGGCTCCCCAGATGCCCGCCCTCGCTGCCTCATGGACACTGGAGGAGGAGGGCCCCGTCCCCACACAGCAGCAGCCTAGGCTTGTCCCTGAAGGCCCAAACAGGACAGCGTCTCCCTGGGAGTCACAGCCATGACTTCTCAGCCCTGGAATCCAGGGATCCGCCTCACCGACCAGGACAGCAGCTAGCGAGGAAGCGGGCGGGTTTGGGCAGGAAAGGAGCTTCGGCAGGGGACCAGCAGGGTCTCCAGAGCCCGGTAAGCGGAAGTGAGCATCAAGGACAAAGCCAGCCTTCAGGGGGCGTTTGTGGGCCCATGAAAGCCTCCAAAAGAGAGCTGGCAGGGAGGACATGGGCGGTGCGTGCTGCCTGCCCTCTGCCTGCCCGCAGGTGGCTCATGGCAGTGGCCCTGTCACACTCGTTAGGCTGAGCCTCAGTTTCAAGATGTCCTCAGTGGCTGACATCAGCTGGAAAGGGCCCTGGGCTGCTCCCGCTCCCCTCCCTGGAACAGAGCGCACCCCATACTCACAGGTTTTCGGGCTCGGTATTAAAGGGATCAGCATTGAGCAGCAGGCGGCTGATGACTGAGCCACCAGGCAAGGAGCCGGACATCCCAGCCCGAACACCTGCAGGGGCACAGTGGACAGAGGAGCCCTGAGCAGGAACTGCGGGCGTGGCCTGCGCAACACCAGCAGCCAAAGGGCAGGACAAAGTTTCAACACCAGGGGGTCAAAAAGCACCAGCACCCCATATTTACGGAACAGAAACAGGCGCACTGGGCCGCAGAACCCAACACCTACGAGACGCCTAAAAGTCGCCTTCCTGGGGGCACCGCTTGGGCGCCAGCATTTTCCCAGTCACAGAAATGCTAAAGTGACATCTGTCTATCTGTGGGCCTGTGAGCTCTCTAGGATAGGAACCCTGCTGTATCCAAGCCGACCCAGCACCCAGCAAAGCCGTAAGACAGGCTGGCGCAGGGAGGCGGCAGCCCCTGCAGGTGGGGGGGCCCGAGCACTTACTGGGGTACAGGATCTTGGTGTTCAGCGCTGGCAGCCCGTCCCGGCTTCCCGTCTGGGGAGGAAGAGAGGCAGAGCTGCCCACAGACAGACCCCCTTTGCCCATTAGCTTTTCACAGGGGGACCGGGATGCTGCGAAACAGGACAGAAGCCCTTCAGATCCTCCGACCCACATGGCTGGAATCCCAAGGCTGAGAAGACAGGCTGTGGGCGGACGGGGGCTGCAAGCCCCGGTACCCGGCACAGGGTGGTGGGGGAGGTCGAGGGGCTCCCGCAAAGACACATGCCAGGCCTGGGTTCATCTGGAGGCCGTGCAGACTACAGTGGCGGCCTGGGGACGGACTGGCCACCCAGCTCTGAGAGCACCCCTTGCTGGCCTGGCCAGGCTGGGCGGGCTCTGTGCCTGGAGGGCTTGCACCCCCACACGAGCAGCTCTGGGCCTCCTCCAACCCCGCAGCCTCAGCGCAGCCTGCCGTCCACGCCAGGAGTTCTGAAGCCCGCTGCTCTGAGCAGCCTGCACCCTCGTCCCCTCAGGTTTTCTGGCTCGGCCCCTTCAGCCCCCCAGACCGACTAGAACCTCAGTAATGCATACACCCGAGCCATGAGCTGACGCGCGCAGAGCGAAAGCAACACGAAAGCTCCCGAAGCTCCCAACGACACACGTGTCCCCAAAGTGAAGCCCAACCCCCCAGCTGTACCTTTGCGGTGGCCCCTGCCCTTGGGGACCCCACAGCCCTCACTGTGGGCCTGGGGTGGGCACGTCTTGTCCTCCTTCCTCGGGTCTCTCTTCTCCTCTGTGGTGGGGAGGCCCAGCACGAAGCCCTCCTGCGCCTGCGTCTGGGCATTCTGCTCGTCCACAGCTGGCAGGGAGAGGGTGCTGCAGGCAGCTGGCATGGTGGCCGTGCTCCCCAGGGCCCTCCGAGGGCTCAGGCCGCAGCCTCTCCAGCGCCCCCGTCCCCCACTCTGTGCCAACAAGCTGGGGAGGACCCGGGGGCAAGGTGACAGCAGCCAGGTGGGCAGGTGGCACAGGCACACGGGTGCCAGGTGGAGGTCCTGACACTGCTTAGAGTGATGTGAAGGGCGAGGTAAGAGGTGGTTTCCAAGGACGAGTGTGTGCGTGAGGGGACCGCGCTTGCAGCCAAGGCTCGAGGGTCTGCAGGGGGGACGGACAAGGCCAGGCCCAGGTGGTGGCTCGGGTGCCCCTCACGTCTGTCACCAGGCCCCGGTACCTTTCTCCGTGTGCTCTATGATCTGGCGGATCGCCTTCTTCAGGCTGTTGGCGCGCAGCATGAGCTGCTCCCGGGGCCTGAAGATCTGTGGTCGTGCAGGGCACGTTGGGCCCACCAGGCGGTCCCCGGCAGAGCCGCAGATGCTGCCCGCCCCGTCGCCATCTTCCGTCTCCTCGGCGATGGTAGGGGGCGGGTTGGGCAGAGAGGAAGAGGCCTGGGACTCATCGTCCAAGGTCTTGAGGAGCGAGTCCAGCTTCTCCTTCAGGACCGAGCACTAGGTGGGGGGCACCGGCATGACGCGCGCACCCCGCCCACCCCACCCCCTGCCCGGGCTCCCCTCCCGCGGGCCTGCGCCGCACCTTCTTGGCCATGACCTCCGACTCCTCCGAGCTCTCCGTCGTCTTCTCATAAGCCTTGCCCACTCGGGCCACAAAGTCCTTCACCGTCTCACAGAGCACCCTGGGGGACATGGAATGGGCTGGGTTGGCACCAAGGGCACCCCCGGGGAGGCCCTGCCTTCCCAAGACCCCACACCCACTTGGCTGATGAGATCACCACCGAGTGCTGGTCCGAGGTCAGGATCTTAGAAAGGTGGGCCGCAACCGAGTCTTCATAGAAGAGGATCTGCTGCACCTGCAACCAGTCGCCCCCAGCAAAGGGCCACAACCCTGGATCGCTGCGAGCTCAGGGGTGACCCGAGCCAATGCGTTCTTCCCCCACCGCAGCCTTGGCTCATCAGGGAGGTACCACGGGCCGGCCAGCTCCCTGGCACCACTACACTGCGGGTGAGCCGAGACCCTGCTCTGGACACAAAGGAACCTGTCCACGGAGACGCTCTCCCCGGCTGCAGTCCGAGGTCAGAGGTAGCCTGAGAGGGCCTGTGCTCGCTAACCTGTCCGTCCTCAGGGACGGGCTGGGGGGCAGAGCTGTCACAGCGGGATGAAGCCGTGTCCTCCTGCTGGCCCCTGCCCACCGGCGCAGGGCTCCCCTACGACCCATGACGTGGCCGCTCTCAGCCCTTCCTGGGGCCAGCGAGCTTCACTACCAGCCTAGGTGAGAGCAAGGCTAGGCAGCTCTGTTTGCCAACCACTGCCCAAGGAGCGCTGCTCCGCTCAGCCAGCAGCCAGCCTGGCCAGTGCCCAGCCCTGCGCAGTGCAGGACATCACCAGTAGGGAGGGAGGACAAGATCACAGTGGTAAGGCCCACAACCAAACGGAACGCAAGGCTGAACCCTGGCAAGCTGAGGGAAAGGGCGCTGAGCCAGAGGGGTAGGGCAGAGGAGGGCATGGTGCCGGGGCTACGCAGACCCCGCAGTGGAGGCCCGCGCAGTGGGACACACCCTGCCCAACCCCGACAAGAACCTGAGACAGCCCTGGCGTGAGCAGCGCCCAGCCGTGACCCTGCAGGGAGGCCAGGCCCACCGAGCGGTACCTCCGAGTCCTCGCTGCAGTCTTCCGTGACGGTGGAGGAGGAGGTCTGCCGGGGGAGCCTGGTCTCATACGCCATGACACTCCACCTGTAGGACGGGGCAGCTCAGCCCGTGTGCCCTGGCGGTCCCTGCAGGGCCACACCTCCCCGACCCCCCTGTGTCACGCTCTGAATGCACGTGTGACTTGGCCATCTCCGCCTCAGGCCACAAAGGCAGTGGGGAGCAGAGGATCCCCATGAACAGCACTCTGGGAAGATGCTGCTGAGGAGACGCCTTCCCCTGCTGCAGAGCCCCACATCCTCCCGACGGCGGAGGCGCCAGGTGGGGGGCACCTCACCATCACCCTTGGATCAGAACCCCAACTCCAACACTTAGGCCACAGCGTGTGGTCGCAGGACGCTGCCGTCCAGCTAGAACCAGAAGTGCCCACCCAAAGATGCCCTAGAGGCCGAGCCATGCCACTGCCTCCCGAGAATGGACGCAGACAGGGCAGCCACTCGAGCATGTGGCCAACAGCACTGCGCCCAAGGCCTGACACAGGGGCCGGAGGCCAGAGGCTGCTTCTCTGCAGCCTGCGGTGGCCTCGTGAGAAGACCTGACCACTGCAGGACATGGCTCGTACCCTGTGTCTTTTTTTTTATACTGGGGCTCAAACTCACGACCTTGGGCTTGCCAGGCAGGCGCTGTGCCGCTAAGCTAAATCCCAGGTCCTTTTTGATCTTTTTTAAAGGAATATATGCTTAGGTCAAACCCTGCCCAGCACGGCAGCCCCACTTACCTGTCCAGCATCTTTGTGCTGGCCCTCTCCAGCTTCGCCAAGATCTGGGGGAGCTGGGTGTCATCATCACAGGCGGCACCCCAGCCAAGCACGCGAGCCAGGTCATTCCCTGTCCCCAAGGGCAGCACTCCCAGCTGACACTAACAGAAACAGGTGGGAAGACACGCACTGGAACACGGGAGAACAAGAAGCCCTGCCCTGTGCCCCCAACGCCTGCAGCGACGGCCACTGTTTGTGTGTGAGACGGACCTGACCAGAAGGGTATGGCCTGCACTTCCTGGCAGAGCCCACCGGAGTGAACAGATGTCTTTGTGGTACACTGGCAGAGGCAGGGTCACCAGGCCTCTTGACCATGTACCCTCCAGACCTCAGGCCTAGGGGTCCCAAGCCCTTCCCTCCCCCTTGCTCTTGGGTCTCTAACTCCCCGCCAGCTCCCATCCACCCCAGCAGCTAACTGACCAAGGCCAAACTCCCCTTCCAGTCATCGCTGGCATCACTCTGAAACTCTTAGGATGCTTCTTATGGCTTCAAAGCCTTGTCAGAATAAACGGGCCAGGGTCACCCCTCAAGCAGATGCCCCAGGCCCAATGCTCATCTCCCACCTGCCATGGCCCAGAACCTCGCCCTGCATGTCGCACTCCTACCCCAGAGCTCCTGGAGTCTGTGCTCAAGGTCCCCGCTATGGGATGCCCAGAGCGCCCCAGCAGTCACCATGGATGACAGTGACCAGCCAGAGCACAGCCTATGGTGCTCACGGGTCCTAAGGCTGGGACGCACCCCGCCCTGCCTACAGCACTGCAAAGCCGCCTGTCCTCTCCCGACAGCCTGTGGGAACAGCATGACAGAAAGCCACAGGAGGAGGCAGTGTCTCGTGCGGACACACAGGCAGGAGGGGCTGGGACTCGGCCAAGGCTCCCAGCAGCGCAGGGTACAGGGGGCCCCCAAAGGAGGAGGAGGCAGGCACGCAGAGCCCAAATGGGCTCTGGTGGCCCCATTGCCAGGATGGACCTGCCACAGCGGGCTGAGGAGGCCTGCAGCTGAGCAAGGGCAGGACAGGCCGGGTGGGAGGGGGCAGGGCTGCTTCTGCAGCGGCACATGCAGAAGGGTGGGTCACAGCCTCAAGAGCAACTCAAGACTTCTGCCCAGATGCCGGGGTGGGCCAGGTCTTCAGCCTCTACAGACCGGCGCAGGGCTGGGGTACGGCGACCTACAGACCCAGGACATCATCAGGGGATACATGGCAGCAAAATCCCTGCACATCACTGAGCATCCCTCAAGGGAAGGAGCTAGGAGAGGAAGAAACACAGCCAGGTGGGGCCGGGAGCCCAGGCAGGGGCGGAGCAGCTGGAGGAGCACCAGGAGCGCAGGGAAACCAGAGGCGGCAGAAGCCCCGAGACCGTGTCCTCTGCTAGTGGGCTCGGCAGCACACAGCACAGCGATCTGCCAGCCCAGCACAGCCCCATAGACCCCAGGCCCAAGCCCTGGCCGGCCCGCCACACTCCTGTGACTCAGCTCCAGGCATGCAGACGCTCGGCTGGGCTTTCTACAAGGACCCCAGCGGTGGGCTGGGGGGGAGCTTGGTGGAAGCAAACTTGCTTAGTGTGAGGCCCTGGGTTCGAGCCCCAACATGGAAGAGCGGGATGTGAGACAGCCCTCAGATCGGTATCTGGTAGACAAATGACAAAAGCCATAAAGGAAAGGACAACCAAAAAAAGTATTTTGTTGACAAATGACAAACTACAGGACAAAATCTGCAATGATAGACAAGTTAATGTAATAACCAGACATCAATTTTTTTTAAATGAAGAATATTATGAAAGAAAATGGGATAAAAACATGGACAGACAACTCATCTAAAATCTTACTGTTGAGGGGCCGAGGATTTAGCTCAATGACACAAGTGCCTGCCTGGCAAGAGCAAGGTCATGAGTTCAATCCCCCAAAAAACAAAAGCAACCTTACTGTCAGCTGAGACAATGCTTAACAATTAAAAAATACTGTAAAAATAAGACTTTATTTGCTTAGTTGGGCAAAACTAGAGAGATGAGCCCATGGTCACAGAGAAGGCAGAGTGGCACGGTCCTGAGGAGGGAATTAGGGACCTGACCCAGGATGTAACCATGGGGGCCTCTGGGAAAACAAAGGACTCAGAGGAGTCCCTGAGCCACCTGAGCCCCCAGCATGAGGGAGCAGCCCGGGCTGCTGGTCCACAGGGCGCCACGCCCAGGGCACATGCTGAGGTGCAGCGCATGGTGCCCAGGAGCACAAGGGCACGGGCAGTAGGGTGACTCGCACCATGTGTCGTACTGGGTGCATCTGGACGCGAGCTGAGACATCACAGAGATGTCACCGTGACTGACCACCCTGGGAGAGGTGCAGCTGGAGTGAAGAGCCAGCGAACACGAAAGCTGGAGCTGGCGAGCCACGCTGAGGCACCTTCCCTCCCCGCCTCCCAGGCCAGAGTGGCCCTCAGCACCACTGGGTGCAGAGCCTGGCGAGGGGACGGAGCCTTGGACCCACGGCCACAGCGCCCGAGTAGCTCCCTTTACCTACCCGAACTTCCTGCTCCTCGGATGGGCTTCTGAGATGCCCCCGGGCCCCCTCCTGCCCGCAACCAGACCCGCACACCCTCTGCCTATGGCCCTGCTCTCCGCCCCGGCCCCTGCCAGGCACCTGCTTGTGAAGGTTGAGGCTGTCGATTTCAGAGAGGACCCAGCCAACGCTGCCATCCCCGCCACAAACCAGAATCCGGAAGGTGTCAAACTTCTGGAATAACCGCAAGCTGCAGAGGAAGGGAGTCGGTGAGAGGACTCGCGGTCTCGGGGAGCCACTGCTCTTCCGCAGCCTCTGCCCTTTGTGTCAGCTGAGGCCCGGCCAGTCCTCTGCCAGGGCCAGGGTCCATCCCTGTGAGACAGCTGGAGACGCCACCTCCCGAGCAGCACCAGACCACACACAGCACCCTTGGGAACTACGGGCCGCCCCTGCCACCCATGACTGTCCCCTGCTGAGCTCCTGCACTGCCCTGTACCAGGAGCCTGGACACTCAGCCCCGGGCCAGGCAGTCAAGTCTCTGCCTACCACTCTGCATGTCGCCTACCTGTCTCCTTGGCAACAATGACTCCGCACGCAAGGTGACACGACCCCTTCCCCCGGTAAGTCCTTCTCAGTCTCCTTCCTGGCTCCTGCAGGTCACTTGGCCCCCCACACAGGGCCCCGACCCAGGGCACCCCAGCTGCCTTCGACCCACTCCTCACCTTCCTCCCGCCTGGCGCCACCTGTTTTTTGGCTTCCATGATGTCACCAGTGCCGACGACCTCAAACCAACGCTCTGCAGCCCTGCCTGCACCTGGTCACCAGGACACCGCCTGGAGCCCCATGGTGCCTCAGGCAGCACATGTCCCTTCGAGGAGGAGCATCGCCACCTGGGCCCAGCTGGCCAGCCAGCACCCCTGCTGCTCTCCCTTTGCCCTCACTGTGCCCAGCTGGTCTTGGCCCCTGCTTGTCCCCAGTCTTCAGTGTCACCCAAGAGTGCCACCCTATGCCCAGGAAAGAGTCGACCCTTCCCTGGGCAGCAGCTGCCTGGGGTGCCCTCCCCTGGCGGATGCGCTGGGAAGGGGGCAGGGAGTACAGTGTGCCAGCTCTGCCGGACACGGGCACAGTGGGCCAGACGCTGGCCTGACCCTGCACCCCTTTGGGCGGCCGCGGGAGGGTCAGGGTACCACTGCACTGAAGTGACTGTCTGCCCGTGTGTGCCCCTGCTGTCTGTTCACATACTTTCTCTTTGTTTTTTAGCAGTAGAGGAGCTTGAACCCAGGACTTCTGCATTAAGCTACATCCCCAGTCCTTTGTTATTCTGAGACAGGGTCTCGCTAAGTCAGTAAATTGCCCATGCTGTGTCTCACACTTGCAATCCCCCTGCCTCAGCCTTCCAGAGGGCTGGGATTACAGGAAGTGCACCACCACCCCGGCTGTCATCACATACTTAATTCTGACTACAAATTGGGAAGCTCTGTGTGTGCGCCAGAATTCACATTTTATTATTCTCTACTTCTATGTGCTGCTATTAGGAAGCTATTACGAAGCACTCGGCCAGTGCCTCCGGCCTCCCCCGCCACAAGAGAGGTGAGACATCTCCCACTTTCCCTTTCTAAAGGGAAGCACTTCTGCCTGTGCGTGATCCCGTGAGAGCAGAAGAGGCTGCCTGCAGGGCCGGGGGCACTGCCTTTGAGCAGGCAGGCTGCCCTGGGGGTCTCTGTCCCACAGGCCTCAATGCAAGTGGGGAAGCCAATCCGCAAGGCACTGTGTTCACAGAGCAGCAGGTGGTGTCCCGCACGCAGCTGGGTGTCAGCCAAGGACAGGCAGTGAGGGAGCCCAGCTGAGTTTCTGCAGCAGCGGGTTCCAAGAACAACACCCGCCCTCTGCCCAGACACAGCCCTCCCCTCTGGCAGCTCCCGGAGCCCCGCCTGGAACCGTGCTCCAAAGAGGACGGAGTTAGTGCAGATGGCAAAACTTACGGAAGCACACGATTTCTACAAAGCTAAGGACACGCGTAGGCCCCAGCCTGCACCCAGCCCCGCAGGCCCCCATGCACTGAGGCCTGTCGCGCACCGGGGGCAAACAACCTGGACCTCCCTGGAGGGAAGCTGCTTCCTGGGCACGGAGCAGCCAGCAAAGCGGGGGCAGGTCTGGGGGCGCTGACCAGACGCCAGCGCTGGTGTCCCACAGCAGTGGCAGCAGGGCCAGCTGGCTTAGAAGGGAATGTGGTGCAGTGTGTGTGTGTGTGTGTGTGTGTGTGTGTGTGTGTACACATGCACGTGTGAAAACATCCATTGATTAGTAAGAGCAGGTCCTGCCTCTGAGGGAAGGCTGGAGACGGGCTGCTTATTATTTTAAATTTTCTGGACCTCTTTAAAAATAAACAAACCTTATTTACAAAACAGCAGAACTCCTAAAAACACATCTTGAAAGTCTCCTACCCAAGGTGTGGTCCTCCGTTCATGAGGTCAAAGACCTGTGCAGGGTTCAACAGCTGCTTGAATCTTCTGAGGAACTTCACACCCTGGTTGTCCCCACTTTTAGAATTGACAAAGACCAGCAGGGGACTTGTACAAGATGGGGGGCAGGTGGCCTTCCAGAACCCTGGATGTGAACAAGGAACAGGACAGAACAAGCTGGGTAAGCCATGGTGGGGGAGTGGCCCACAGGCAGCAACTCGTGGTGCAGGGGACAGGGGACACCTGCCAGTAAATCGGTGAAGGCCGAGCAAGCTGCTGCCGTGCTGCCTGGGTGTGACAGGTGGGTCCCACCCAAGCTGACCTCGTGTGTTCCCACACCCACACCCTGGCCCATCTCACAGTTACTTCCCCTGAGCCGCCAGGGATCCTGGTCACCCTAGAGACCCTGGCATCAGTCTGCCAACACCATATGCCACCATGTGCCAGCTGGACGCACGCAAGCAGCCCGAGCCAGCCCAAGAGCGACCACACCAGGATGGGTGTGGCTCCTGCAGCTTCCAGCAGAGCCAGAGGCCGTGGACCAGGCCCCAACTGATAGCTAAGGGGACCCAACGCCTTCAAGGAAAATGCCAGCCACTTTCAGAGGCCACACCCCCTCCACAAGACTCCCCTACCGCCGGGGCAGTCACGGAGGACCCACCATCCGAGTCGATGCTGTTGAGCGCGGTGGGAGGGATGACGGACACCTTGCACAGGCCGAGCGGGCACTTGGTCATCAAGGACTCCTTACATGACGTGTGTACCTGCAACAGAACGCCCATCAGCAGGGCTCAGCGGCCTCCCACACACACCAGGATGCCGGCCAGGCAGACATGGGTGCCGTCGGGGCCGGGCGCAGCACCCCGCCTGCCTGCGCCTCGGCTCCTCCCAGCTGGCCCCGTCCTGCCCAGGGAACAGCGTCACCCGCTCCGCACCCGGCCTCTCACCATGGCCTTGCACCACAGGCAGCGCCAGTCCTGCAGGCGCAGCACGCTGCCGCACGTCTTCTCGCACACCGTGCACTTGGCGCTCACCGGCAGGTTCCCTTCCAGCCACTGGTGCGGCATGGCGATCTGCAGAGCAAGCAGGGACACAGACACTAAGGACGTCCAGAACAGCGACCTGGGGCCAGCCAGAGCCCGGGGCTAGAACACTGCCCCAGGCTGAGGGCCAGTGAGGGGCTGCGGGGACCTAGGCCACCAGCAATTCATGCATGGAACAGCAGGGAGGGGCCAGGCAGCTCAGCACCGGCAGGGACCCCACACGCACCCCGTCCTCGTCCTCGATGATATCCTTGCCGATCGAAGCCAGCGTGGCCCACTTGCAGTTGTTGGTTGCGCGCACGGCACAGCGTTTGTGGGCCTTGAATTTGCACACTGTGAGAGGAGCACATGAAGTGACAGGCAGCACCTGTGACAGCACCTCCACTCGGGGTGGGAAGCTGCAGTGACAGGCTGCTCAGCGCCTTGGCCTAGAAGGGGGACCAGGCAGGGGGACCGGACCGCCTGAGGGCAGCCAGTGACGCAGGGACTATGAGGTGTGAATGTTACCGACTCTGCAGGTCACGCGAGCTTCTGAATCTGCGCAACCATCTATCTTTTTGTTCAGTTTTATTTTCTTTCTTTTTTTGTTTTTGTTTTTTTTGGTACTGGGGATCAAACTCATGACCTTGAGCTTGCCAGGCAGGCGCTTATGCCACTGAGCTAAATCCCCAACCCTTTATTTTCTTTTTGAGACAGTCTCCCTGTGTAGTTCATGGTTGGCTCTGAACTCACTATGGAGCCCAGGCTGGCCTCCAACTCTCAGCGATCCTCCTGCCTCAGCCTCCCGTGTACTGGGACTACAGGCATGCGCCACTTTGCCCAGGATCTTAAACCATTTAAAATGTAAAACCCTGTCAAGCTCACAAGCTAAGGAAGCTATGCAGCAGACAGGACCTGGTCACACACAGGCCCCTTGTGAAGGCCCCTGCTTGATTGCCTCTGTGAGGCACCTCTAATCCCTGTCTCCACAACCCAGGCAGCGGCGCCATCTGACCAGCCGGGGCACGCAGCCCACGTGCTGGATGGCTGCCTTTGCTTTAGCGCCCTCTAACTGGGAGCTTTATGCCAGGCTCCTCGGTGGGTGAAACTCAGGACGCAGGGGACTCCTGGCGGCTTATATGCGGCAACTATGTTTGGGGTCCAAAGCTCTGCCAGAGCCCCAGGCCACCTTTTGCAAGAGAAGCACAAAGGCAGTGCGCATACCTTCGCAGGACAGCCCGTGGGACGTGACCCCCGACAGGGCCTCCCGGCACACGTTGCAGTAGGTCGGCCGCGCGTGGGAACAGGCATACCAGTTGTGCGTCCCTGAGAAATGGTCCATGCTATACTGGGTGGGCTGAAGAGTGAAACGGACAGCAGAGGTCAGGTGCCCTTCCAGACTCTAAAATGAGCAGCCTGAACCCTGGAGAGGAGGACGACACCATGGGAAGGGCAGGTCCCAGAGCACCAGGGCAGCCTTCGTCTGACGGGCCCGTGTGGAGACCGCAGGGCCCAAGTGCCGGAGCACCACGGGCAAGGGGGACGCACACGGAGGGTGGCACTTCTGACCTCAAAATGTTCCCTGCTCTGCACGGTCTTGAGCGCCGCGATCCAGTCCTCCATCTCCTTCCTGTTGTCTGCACACAGGATGAGCTTCCTGCAGGGAGTGATGACCTGCGGAGGACACGCAGCGCAGCCTGAGCTGGGCCGCCTGCCGTGGACAGCTTCCGAGCCAACCTCCAGAACGCTGCTGCGGACACCCATGAGGGAAACCAGCCTCTCACGGGCACAGTCACACAGGGAACATAACCGTGGCCATCACGGTCACTAAGGGTCAACAACAGCCTCCAACTAGAAAGAAGCAAGCCGGGCATGGTGGTGCATGCCTGTAATCCCAGTGCTCAGGAGGCTGAGACAGGAGGATCACTACGAGTCTAGGGCCAGCCTGGGCTACAAAGTGAGCTCAAGGCCAGCCTGAACTGCAAAGTGAGACCCTGTCTCAAAAAAAAAAAAAAAAAAAAACAAATTCAGTTTCTGTATTCAGCAGGAATCAACCAGAGCCAACATTTCAATGACTCACTCCTTGGACATAAACCCTAAACTGCAGGGAAGCCGAGGCGGAGGAGGGCTCACACACACAGAACACAGCCGTGTCGCTCAGCTGCACCTGCTGGCCAGCATTGGAACAGCGCAGGGGCCGCAGTCACTCCAGAGCCCAGCTGCACGAGCAGGTGCCACACATCAGGTGAAGGGGACAGCCAGCTACTCGTCAGGGCCTGGACCTGCGAATAGCACAGACCTGGCAATGATCAACGGGTGCAAACGGCACCCACAAAGCAACAGAAACTCCTGTCTGAGAGAAAGAGGCTGTCGACGTGGACTTGAGAGTCTGAACACAAGCCGCTGCATCTCGGCAGGCGGCGAGGAGGAATCAGCACGCCTGCTTCCACCTGCAGACTGCAACGTTCTAACGGTGAGGACCCGGCGCTGGCACAGGCTGGGGGAAGTGTGCTCGGTGCCGACAGGAGGCAGACAGTACAACTTTTCTAAACAAAATGTGCGAAGTTTCAAAGGTCATAACCTCTTTTTCACAATGATGTCCAGCATCTAACTAGTTCCAAAGCCAAATCTGTGAAACCAGATCTGCACAGAAGCCTGGTTTCCCATGTCTGTCCCAGTGGCCGTGGGTGGCCCTCTGAGGAGAAGGTTCACACCCCCTTTACACTGCGGCCCCAGATACATGCCCCACCTGCACTTACCCAGGCGCTGGCCCCGCTCCAGAGAGGGGAGGAGAGGGAAAGGGAGGGGAGGGGAAAGAAAGGGAGGGGAAGGGAGGGGGAGCAGCCAGCCCTGGGCTGCAACAGCAGTTTCCCATTGTTTAAAACCCCATATAGCAAGCCAGGCATGCTGGCCACTCCTGTGACCCCAGCACTCTGGGAGGCTGAGGCAGAAGGACTGCAAGCTCAAGGCTGGCCTGGGCTATGTCGTGAGACCCTGTCTCACATACATACATAAAATCAACCCTGTGTTTTAAACAGTGCCACCAAGAATGGGTCCTTTCCTATTTTTGCCACTGCATCACTGGGATGAATCCCTGGACAGGGACGCCCCTACAAAAAGTAAACGCAGGGGGCCTACCCAGCCACTCACGCCCCCTCCGCAGGCCCACCCAGTGGTGTGAGGCCAGTGCCTGCATCCCCAGGATCCACCAGGCGAGTGGTTCCACTTCTGCATTCCCACTCGCCCTTAGCTCTGCCTCTCATCAAGAGGCACCGCTTTCCCCCACAGTCGCAGGCTGGGCACCTTCCAGGTGCTGACCACTGTCGCCGCTAGCTTCTCTCCAGGGATGAATACAGCAAGGAGTCCAGTGCACAGTTTGCTCCCTCTTACATATCCGGGGTTCCCCAGGTGGGCAGATGGGGGGGGGAGCCAGAGGCATGCAGCAGAGGGGCTGGAGGGAAGCTGGGTGACCAGATGCATGCTGGACTCCCTCACACCCAGGGCTCACGGGACAGCACAGGACTCACTGGGCAGGGCTGGACACACACACAACCGTCTCAGATACCAGCGGGCCACAGGGCTATCAAGCAGGGCCGGAACAGGGCCCTAGGCTGAGGAACGAAGGGCCAGAGCTGGTGCAGAAGTCCTGCATGTCCCCGTCTGTCCACACTGACTGAGCAGACATAGCCCCGTGGTCCACTCTGGGGTGAACCGCCTCGAGACGCCCCAATCAGCACAGCGGACAGCACTTCACCTCATGTGACTCGAGATGATGCAGCAGGTACCCAACAGGACACAGACAACAGAGGGGCATTTACAGACCCTGCTCCTGGGGGCTGTGTTACCCCCCCTCCCAGGGCAGCCTCCAGGAGCAAGCGCCACCTGGCCCCCAAACTCAGCCTAGGGTGGAGACTGTACCATCCCCGTGCATGAAGGAGCCACTGCTCAGTCGGCTTCTTGGGAGCTGCACAGTGGATGACGGACAAGGCTGTCACATCCCCACAACACAGATGACACATGGCTGCTCTCTACAGGAGCCACGGCTGGCAAGCAGTGAACGCTACGCGACAGGCAGCAGCCCAGGTACAGGTCTCTGTCCCTAACCTCTCCTTGGTGTCTGTTCTGTGGCAAAGCTGCAGAGTCAGGCAGGGACCTGAGGCCCTGGATGGATGAAACGAGCACGGTCCCTGGTTCTCTTCTAGAAAAGGCGCCTGGGCAGAACGAGTGGGATCCAGTGCACCCACCCGGGACGGGCGGCAGGTGCTCCCATCCTGGGCCTCCCTTTCCCATCTGGCCGCTGGGGCTCCTGATGGTACCACGAAACCCAGCACAGAGAGGCATCCTTCACAGGAGCCTCCTCGAGGCCCTCCGTCCTCAGGTGCCACCTGTGTGACAGAACCAAGAGGCCTTGTCCCGTGAGGACAGCACCGTCCTGGGAGGGCTATGCACTCCCCTAACCATCCCAGGGCCCACCAAGGAAAAGCACTTCCTCACTTCCCCCCAAGAGGCCCTGGCGCTTCAGAGACGGAACCCGAGGAAAGGAGCGACCCAACCCTGGCTGGGGTCGCTGTCGCGCTGCCCCCAGACTTACTCACGTCTCCATCCCCTGGGCTGCCTTCCTGGTGAGCTCCTCAGCAGCCCTCACAGCCCTCCCACCAGCCAGGGGCACAGCACAGCCCACGGGCCTCCTCTCAGGTGGGAGCGGTCTCTTTCCCGAGTCAACACTGAGATATCCCAAAGGAATCCCTGATGGGGGGCTGTGTAGGCAGAAAGGACGGGGCGGGGGCGGGGGGGGGGCTGGAAGAGCCCCGGGCTACCCCTAGCTGTCACAGCCCACCAGGCCCAGAAAAGGGCCAGATGCAGGGGATCCACCCTAGGGAAGCTGAAGTGTCCCTCAGGTTGGACCACAGCCATCACTACCTGCAACCAAGGGACGGTGCCAGCTTAGAACCCTCACCCAAGCCCCAAGCCCCAATCCCAGGCTCCTCGGCGCGGTGCTGCAGTGCTGCAGGCCGGGACGCTCCTGACAGAAGCAGAGGTGCAAGGCAAGGCAGGGCTCACCGAACCTGAGCAACCTGAACGAGGAACATACCCAAAGGAGGGGCAGTGTGGGCTAGGGCGGGGCTGAGCTCCCCACGGAGCAGAAAGGCAGGCGGTCTCCTGGAGCTCACACTGGAGAGGCCAGGAGGTTCCTGAGAGTAAAAAAACCCCAACAGTCCCGAAGAGAACATGCAGACAACTGAAAGAAAAACTGATGAAAGACTCGAGCAGTGACTTCACCAACAGCCAGTGCAGCACCAAGCAGCCTCGGCTTCACCAGTCTCCAGGGCAGCGGAAACAAAAGCCACCGTGATGCCAGTGTTCCCAGAGGGTGAAGCGACAGAGCCCAGTGCTAGCCAGGCTGCAGCTGGATGCAGTTACGTTAGAAACCACAGCATGCAGACCCTGAGACTCAGCAGCTCCAGCCCGGCCAAGACAGGGATGCAGACCTGCACACACACGTGTCCCCATCTCAGCACACCGCTCCAGCACTCAGCACGGGAGAGGAGACACTCAAATGCAGTGTGTTAATAAAGTGGAAGCTCACGCAGCAATGACGATGAACGGGTACTCAAGGGGGAACTCCTGCTCTTGTCCTTGCATAGAGGTGCACGACCTTTGAGAGAGGAGGATGTAAAACACCTTGTTACCCTAAACCCACTTCAGTCACCCACACCAAGCCAAGTATGGTGGTACATGTCTATAACCCCGATGGCTCAGGCGGCAGAGGCAGAAGGATAAGAAGTTAGAGGCCAATCTGTGCAACTTGTTCAGACTCCATCCCAAAATTTTAAAAATTAAACAGGACTGAGAATACAAAGTACAAAGGCCCTGGGTTCAAATCCCAGCACCATACATATACACACACGCACACACACACACACCAAAGCCAAACAACATTATCCGCCAGGGGCCTGGCAGAAGGTTGTTAAACCACAGGCAATGGTCTTTGAGAACTTGTGAAAAGCTGGAACTGGAAACACAGATGAGACTTCCTACGTGCAGGAGAAGCTGAGTGTGCTTGCATACTCTGGTGCCAGATGACCGCAGTGGGCGACACTCAGGCAACCTGCATGGTGTCTCCCAGCTTCCCCCAAAGTAGCTCCCTACACCCCAGTGAAGCAACTTTCAGGACAGGGAGCCGGATATGGCCAGCCGGCTGCCCAAATTCCACGAGAACAAGGCCCGGGGCCAGGACCCCTACAGGCTGGTGCTAGCTGGGCGCCTACCTCCACTCACAGCCGCTGCTCATCTGGACAGGTAGGCGAGACTGGAAAGGGCAGAGCAACAGAGCTTTCTCCGGCAGCTACTGCAGCTCGAGAATCCGCAGGGTCACGTGGACACCTCAGTAAGTCATCAGGCCAGCTGTCCTGCTCTGCCGGAGTTTCCAAGCGTTCGAAACAGAGTTGAAAAGACAGACAAGAGCAGCGGGCTCACAGAGGCAGGGGCAGTTCCCCGATTCACCACCAGGCTGAACCGCCCCCCACAGTGCCAGGTGTACATCTTTTGTGCGCGAGACCCCAACGACAGAGAGATCAAGACACTGCACGCTGTGCCATGCTGGGCCCAAAGGTCAAATGAAACAGCACTCACAGGAGTAACCGTGAGGTCCTGCACCCTAGAGGGTGCCAAGGTCACCACGCAGGGCACAGAACGGGCAAGGGTGGGGCATCAACCAGGACACAGAGCTGCTCACCCTTCTCATTCTGCGGTGCAAACCCAGCAGCACACACGCACCTTCCCCTACTCCTCTGGCAGAGGACAACTAAAATCCTGGGAATGTGGACGCGTGCCTGGGACTAGCTAAGGTGGGGAGATGGCCACACCAACCAGGGCTCAGCCTGGGGATGACACAGAAGGGATCCTTCTATTTCCCAGGCCCGGTGCTGACGGGGCGAGGAGGTGGCATGGTTGGGGGGAAAGCACCCACAAGTCTGCTCTTTCGGCCAAAGGAAATGGACAGCCTGGCAGGACAGAGTTCACTAAGAGCAGGGGTGCCAAAGACCACTGTACCCTGGTCGGCACCCTCGAGGCACCCAGCACCTGCTGCCTGCCCAACCACTGGACACGTCCAGGCAGGACCAAGGAGAGGGCTGAGCGTTCTCTTCCCCATAGGTCAAGGAAATAGGGTACCAGCAGGCACACGGAAGGTGCGAGACTGAAGCCACCACGAGACAGCACTGCACACCTGCACACTCAGCTATAGGAAAAACAGCAACATCGAGTGCTTGGGAGGCCCTGGAGAAACCAGACCGTCAGGACAGACCATGACATGGCACGGCTGCCCCGCAGGGCAATCAGGCAGCTCCTTGAAAACAACACACACCTACCACAGTGTGCAGCGCTCAGGCTGAAGCCTGCACCCCGGGGGAGCAGAAACGCCCACCTGCTGTGTTTGCGGTGGCTGCATTCATAACCACAGCAAACACACAACTCCCTTCCTCGCTGCCTCCGTGACTCACACCACACTTCGGCACCCTGCACCACGCCTTGGGGACTCACTGGGGGGCAAAGGTCAAACCGGAAGGTGACAGGCTATGTGATTCCACCAACAGGACATTCCTGAAGCGCCACACACAGGGAATGCAGCTGGGAGGTCAAAGGGCGCCCCCGAGGGGGTGCTTGAACAGCAGAGGGCACTGGGAGGGATCCTGTGGAGATGACAGTATGCTGGCAGCCCGGGCACAGTGCCGCACTGGAGCTGGGCAGCGTGCGGGAAGGGAGCTCAAAATATGAAGCTCGGCTAGAGGCAGTCACCACAGGCAGTATTTAAAGTTGAACAGGGAACACGGAGGAGCAAGCCTTCAGCAAGACGGGTTTCTGCGGAAGGGTCATGTGCACAAGTCCAAGGTATGCCCATGTCCTGTAAAGTCCCGGCTCTGTGGGCAGCAGCACAGGGGACCCTGACTCACCAGGAGCACAGTTCAGGGACACACCTTGGGCACACACCCTCAGGGAGGCAGTGAGGACTGGGCACTGAGGAGCACTCCACACATGCCGCTGGGACAGTGCCCTCTAGCCAAAGGCCAGCTCTGCTGTCAGGATGGGACACATGGCCTGGGGACTCAGCCTGCACACACACAGCGCAGGGAATGGCGGCTAGTTTCTGAAACTGCTGGAGAGTGCTGGAGACCCCGCTGAGAGGCGTAGGCCAGCGGGCCTCCGTCCACGGAAGGCGGAAGGCGGCAGTCAGAGCAGAGCCTGGGCTCACACACTGTGCTCTCCCAGCTGGGGCCAGCCTCGGCCACCTCCCTCAACGCCAGCACCTGTGAGTGACCAGAGGCACAGGCTGGACAAGATCGCCCTGGTCCCAGCCCTGCAGTCCCCTCAGCCCAGGAGTGACTCACAGAACAGAGGGCAGTTCAGTCAGGGTTGGTGGGAAGAGGAGTCCAGAACAAGCAGAGGGTGGCAGTGTCTATCAGCCTTGGGAGCCATGACGGGAACGCACGCGGGGAATGGGGGGGCAGCAGAGGACCCTGAAGTCACGCGGAGGCTGAGGCCTCAGAGGGCCACGTGGACTCAACTGAAGATCTGGCACCTATCCTCAAGGTACGGACAGCCATGGCGGCCTCCACACAGAAGGCTGGCATCGCGCTTGGGCCTCAAAAGCATCCCTCTACTTGCTTTCCTGAAGACACAGTGGGACGGAGCAGAGGCCAGAACACTTTTTCAGAAGTTCCTCAGCGACCTGCTACATGATGCAGAGACAGGGCAGGGCTCTGATATGACAGCAGGAAGGGGTGAGACACAGCCAAGCCCATGGGACCCCTGGCACCAGGACACGGGTGCACAGGCTGGGGAGGGGGCTCAGTGGTTCTGTTTTGGACACATTGAAGTTGAGGTGTCCATGCACATCTCGGCCACGTCCTATGGCTCATTTCACACATCAGACCTTCATTTGCTATCAGTTCTATAGGGTAAAAAAAGTTAACCACACTGGAGAAACAACACTACTAATATGTCCCCACTGCCGGTGGTAGTTTAAAAATGCAGCTGCACAAGGACGTTTCTGTCAACAGCAGACCGCTCCCCAGACCAGAGGGGTCAAAGTCCCTTCCACCTGCCTTCTCTGCGTTTAGATACACAAGCGCTTTTCACTGTGCACCGCTGCCCACAGCACCGAGTTCTGCAGGGCAGCACCACGGGCCACAGCCCGGTGAGGATGCCGGCCCGCGGCAAGACCAGCAGCACCGGGCTCCGCAGGACGTCCTGCTGTACGCACAGCCAGACTGCGTCCGGCCAGGCTGGACAAGTACGCCGTGGGGAGTCTACCCCACGCACACAGGCAGAGGAAGCTTGCCCAGAAGACAGAACGAGCACTGCCCAGCACTGGCCATGGTGGGGAAACGCAGCAACCTCAGCCCAGGCCAGGAGCAGGCCACCTCACACCCTGGAGAGCTACCTGACGCACCAGATAACTGCAAACCAGCCTGCCTGCACCTATAAACGGTGCCACAGTTCACACCCATGCCCCAGAAATTCTCCTCTCCACATTAACTCCAAGAAGCAGTTGTGTTAAATTCTGAACCACTCACCTAAAGGTGGATGAACTCACATAGATACAGCTCAGGAACACAGGGCTACAGAATGTGCCCCGTGTGAGACCATTCATTCAAAGCTGTCAAACTCGCTGAGCAGTTCTACCTACACATACAACCCAAGACAGCAAGGCGCCACAAGCGACAGACACTGGGCTGGGAACGCTGGTGGCACCAAGAGGGCAGGCAGGAGGCACCTGGGACAGAAAGGGAACCACGGTCTTCAATAAGCTCCATGTTTATTTCTCAAGCACACAGCTGTTCTCTGTGTGACTTTTTGAATGCCCTAAATTTGCAGCAAAAAAATATCCTAAAATACCCCGGCCTAAAGCAGAGACACATGACGTAACTGTGCCTCACATGCTCAGTCAGCCTTACTTACAGAGGGCAACAGGCCAGCCTGCAGCCACACCAGCGGACTGATTCTGGTAATGAAATGGGGGTCCCCCAAGGCCTGACCTTGGTGCTGCCCCCCACCGTGACCTGACTGGGCCACTGCTGTGCATTTCACAGCAGACACCCAGCTCTGGGGTGGCCTCTCAAAGTGAGCACAGCTGGTGCCTAACAGGGAGGGGAGTGGGGAGGAAGGAGCACAGTGACCTAAAGAGGACTGACACAAGCACCACAACCAGCATGCCCCACCCTGAGTCAGAGGCCGCCACCAACACTCAGCACTGTGCTGCAAGAAGGCCTGGCCTAAGGATTCAGTGCGTGGCCATGGATGCCAGGCAAAGGAAAGGTGGACAGAGGCCACCGGACAAACACCCACCTGGATCCGGAGCAGGACAAAGCAGGGTGGGCAACGTGAGCTCTGCAGCGCCTATGTCGGGGAGCGTAGCGAAGTCCTGCCGGGGACCAGGCACAAGCCCCAGAGGGCCCAACCCCCTGCAGGCAGGCTGTGTGCGTGTGTGTGTGTGTGTACACGCACACGATGGGCACAAGACGTCACACCACCAAGCCCGCACTCCAGCCTTCCACTCCTGGGCCCCAAGAGCAGCAGCGGCTGCACCGTGCCTCCCACAGCCTTGGTTTCAGAGCCTTACCTCTCACTCCTGGTGCCAGCAGCCTCCCGAGGCCCACCACTCTCCCACTCTGCAGCCACTCCAAGTGTCTCTTAGCAAAGTGGCCCACAAACCCAACCTTAGGGTTCACATCAGTGGACAGCAACCCACGGGGCACCCAGGTAGACCAGAGACTCGGAGCAACACTGCCCCATGAAAGCCGGCCACTGACCACAGCCAGGCTGCGGGCAGTGTCCTAGCAGGACAGCTGGGAAGTGCCTGCTAAATATAGCTCCTGCCTCAGGAAGGTGGCCCAGAAAAGACTTGGTGCTCTCGGCGATTTCTGTCACTTCCTGTTACTCACATCCTGCTGTTCCCGACGCGCTACCCCTTGGGTCCCCTACATGGAAGGCACTGAGACAGACTATTCACAACAGCTGGCACACAGCGATGTGGAAACAGGTACCACGCCACAAGTGAGCTCCCGGAGGCAGCCGATTGGCACGAGCCCCTGGGCCAGGCCCGGGCTCCTGCACGCTCCACAGCCGTGCCCTGGCCCTGTCGTCCCCAGAAGGAACCCAGACACCGTGGCCGCGTGCGTGTCTTCAGTCTCCGGCAGCCTGGGGAAGCGGGGCCCAGCCTGGCTGGGAGGTGCCGCTCACCCCTCTCCCTGGAGCTCAGAAAGCCCGAGCAGGAAGCACTGCCAGCCTGGCAAGAAGTGAAGCCACGAGTACTTCTGCACAGCGGGTCAGACAGCAGCTAGAGAAAAGTACTCAGTCTTACTTACTCCACACTTCCAGGACGCAGCAGGAGGGCCCTGAGTGGGGTCAACTGAGGGGAAGCTGCGGGGGACACCGGAGCCTTGCAGGGGTGGGGGCAGCTGCCCTGAAAGACTCCTCAGCTCGGCAGGGTCCGCTGACAGTCACCAGCCCACAGAAGGTGACACAGAAATCAGCCTCCAGCGGCACAAAGGAGATGCCGCCTGATCAGCAGGCCTGACAGTGCAGAGTCCACACGGCGGGGCCCACGGCCGACTCCACTGACAGCAGGGAGAAGGGCACTTAGGCTCAGGGCATGAGGAACTGGAGAGTGGGTCATTAAATGCGAGGTACAGGGGACACCGCCTGTAAAACTACAGCATGTTTACCCGTAGAGGAGAAAACCTTCAAAACTTTGCGTCAAAGTCTCTCATCGTTGGCCCGATTATAAGCAGGGCCAAGTAACCCTCGCTGGTGGGGCTGCCCCAGAACCCGGCAGGACCGCACGCCTGTGCACTCGCAGCTGTGGAAGCCCCAGTGCTCCCAGGAGTCCCCGTGACGCAGTAACCCTTCCCTCCCATCGCCTCCCCACACATGTGAGCACCCAGGGCCACACAACACGTACTGTTTTTAGACTCTCACTGGCAGGACTTCCACATCGCTTTTGTACCGATATCTGAATTAAATTATTTGCAATAAGCATTTTATCCACTTCAAAAGGAACTTAAAGAGCAGCTTAGCATCAGTGCAACATCAGAGGTGTTTCTGCCCTAATACAGCGTCTGAGTTCCTGAAAACCTTCACATACCGCAGGTCACGGCTCAGGCAGCAGCCCTGAGGAATCTTTTTTTCATTTCCTTCTGGTTTTCTGTATTTTCCAAACTTTCTACAGTAAAAAGTATTTCAAAATTTATCTACATGGTTTTCCCCTACAAAAACCAACCCTCAGACAGTCGCCTCCTCCAGCAGACCCCGCTCCCAGGTGGCCTCTAGCCTGGCCCAGCTGATGCACCGCCTGGGCCTGGGCACAAGGCAGCCAGGGGCCCGAATTCCAGCTGGGAGCTTCAAGGAGAGCCCTCAGGACGGCTCAGCAGGCAGCCCAAGTAGGTCTGGCTTCCGCAGCAGGGGCCCCACACCCAAAGGTGACCCTGGAAGGAGAACCTCAGGCAAGGAACAGCAGAGCAGCTCGGCAGGAGCTGGGTCAACTCTCCGTCATCACACAGGAAAGAAAACCAAGGCAGACAACATGAGGTGTCTTTATCCTCCAGGTGTCAGGCACAAACGACTTGATTTAATAAGGGACCAGCGCCGAAAACTCTGAACTCAAACAGGCAGCCACACCAGGGAGCCCGACTGCCCAGTCCCAGGAAGGCAGGCATAACGGCACGAACAGCCAGACCCGGGCATCAGTCTGGGACAGGCAAGCTATGACCTGCCACCTGCTCCTCCAACACAGCCACACCTGCGTGTGGACGTGCTGCCCGTGGCCACGGCACGTGGCTATGCCACTACAGTAGAGTGGGGAGTGGCACGGAGACGCCGCAGGCCACAAAGCTTCGCGTGCCCGGCCTTCCCTAGAAAGAGCTGGCCACTCGCCCTATAAAGCTACTGCCTGTCCGTGTCAAGGGGAGGGTAAAAAGAGAATCTGACCTGGAAATGCTAAATAAGCGGGCATCTGCACCTTGTCCCTATTTCTTTGCCTCTGACTCTGTCCACAAGGGGTCTCCATGCCACTCCCAGATGAACCCCAAGAGCCTGACCGGAAATCTGCACGTGCTCCGTAAACACAGAATTTATCCCTTCTTGTTACCACAAAGGGTCACATCTCAAAACTCTGCATGGATGCATATTTATTAAGTAATTCAGAATGAAAACCTTATAAAACTTAAAAGTGCTACTATAATACATACCTCAGCATAACTTCTCAATATACCCAGCCCTGCTTCACACGCAGACCTAACACAGTCCGCCTGCAGCGACGCGCCTGGCCTCCAGCTTCACCATTCTTTCAGAGGAAGCCGTCCATGCAGCCATGCAGCCCATGAGGCCCAACTGCGACCTGCGTAAGGTGCCCTCCCGTTCTGTCCTGGCAAATGACATGGGGTCTCCCAGCCCCTCACCCCCTCCCATTAAGGGGGTGGGGCCAGGGTGGCAGTGAGCCCAAGACAGGGAGGGCATCCTCCTCCCTCCCAGCCAGCCCACCCCGTGAGACAGAAGACGGTCGTCACATCTCCCCACAAACTGTTCCTAAGAAAATTTTTCCCAACATAGCTAACGGTCAAAAGAAAAACATACCTGCCAAAGCAAAACCCTGTCTTCTATATAATCAACATGCACTAATAAAAATAACACAACATGAAGGTTTTCTGGGAATTCTAGCATTCCCAGAGATGCCAAGCGAGAGACAGCAGGAGCAAACATACTGACCCAACAAACATCTCCAGGACAGCCCTTCTGTGCCGACGGGAACCCAGGCAGGGTGCCAGGATGGCACCCTTCCCCTCCCTCAAGAAGTTCACACTGCTCCCTCCAGAGGAAAGAGGACCCAGAAACTTCATGCAAAATATGAAAGGGACTGCATCCATTTTTTAAATTGAATTTATTATCAAAAATATCAAAAAAAATTACCAAAAACTCCCAAAAAGAAGGGTTCCATACCTATAGTCTCACAGGTAAATTCCAGCAATATTTAAGAAGAAAATACCACCAAATTCTTATCAGAAAACAGCAAGGTGACTACTGACCCTCCATTTCTGAATGTTTCACGAAGCTGGCTTAACCTACGTACCAACACTCGACCAAAATGAAGACGCAGCTAGGCACGGTGGCAAACTTCTAATCTCTGGGAGACTAAGGCAGGAAGATCACAAGATCTTCAAGCCCAGACAAGGCCTTGTCTCCAAATAAAAATACAAACAGGACTAGGAATGTAAAAAGGAAAAACAAGAAAAGGCATAGAGGAGTACAACAAATCAGGGGAGAAAATATAGATGCCAAAATTCTAACAGCTAACTGTATCCACCATACATAAAACAACAGCGCCTCACGAGGGCCGCGGACACAGCTCAGCGCTCAGCACCCGCCCCGCAAGGGCGAGGCCCTGCGTTTGCTTCTCAGTCCCAAAGGAAAAAGCACTAAAATAATGTATATCACAAGCAAGTAAGACTTACCCCAAGAATGTAAGGATGGTTTTAATTTGAAAATCAACCCATTTAATTTGCCCTTTTAACAAACTGAAGGGGGAAAACCATCTGATCATTTCAATAGATACAGATCAACACTTGAGAAAATTCAACACCCATTCTCAACAAAAATTCTTCATAGATAAGTAAAAAAATATCCCAGCTGATGAAGGATATCTACCAAAAAACCCTACAGCTAACATCATACTTTAAAGGTGAAAAGCTTAACTATTTCTTGTTAAGACTAAAAGAAATGCAAAGAATTAATGCTGTGAATACTTTGTCAGCATCAGGCTGGTGGTTCTTGCCTTGTAACATGGCATAAAAAAGAAGGAAGGAAAAAAGGAAAGTGCCCCCTCCTTGCCCCCTACTCAGACAGATGCCTGCAGAACCTACAAATAAACACCCCTTTGCAAGGCCCCAAATCCGTCCTATTCTTATTTTTTTTAATTTTTTTTAATTTTAAAGAGAATAAAACAAAAGAAGGCAGAACAGAGCAGATCAGAACAGAACAACATAAGCAACACAGCACTTTACAATAAGACAACTGGACATTAACAGTAGCTATCATAATATCTCTTTCTCTGCTATAGTTGAGCATAGTTTCAAATACAATAATATCAAACATAACAAAATAGTATAAAACCATTCAAAAGAATGAAAGAATTACAGGACATTCTGAACCAAATAACAGAGAATGATAAATGGCTACTATAATATCTCATTTTCAATAAAAAAAAAATTTGTATATACTACCACATATATTAAAATCCCAATAAGACACAATATGATAGAACCGATGGTAATAGCAGAGTAGAAGCATGGTAGGACTTCTAAGCAAGACAATATTAAATCAGCAATGGCTGCCATAATGTTTTGTTTTCTTCAAAACAGCTGTTCATACCATCATGCATAATAAAGTCAAACAAAACAGAATAAAACCATTCCAACTGATGAATGAAAACACTGAAAGGCTTCAAAGCAATGAAATGGGAAATCATGATTACCGTAAAATTGTATATACTCTTACCAATTCTCATACTAGGGAGACTATACGGTATTTACACATGTGAGTTTGGTTTATTTTGCTTATGAGTATGGTCTCAAGTCGTGTCCAACTTGTGTATATTTGTGCATATTTATTTATAAATATCTCAATGTGATCATTCTTTATAGCTGAGTAGTACTCCATTGTATAAAAATGCCACAACTTTTTTATCCATTCCTCAGTTGATGGGCACTTAGGTTGTTTCCAAGATCTGGCTATTACAAATTGTGCTGCTATAAACATGGGTGCACATTTCCAGTTCTAGGTATATTCCCAGAAGAACTGAAAACATCACCCTATTCTTATATATTAGCCACAAACAACCAGAAATAAAATTGTGGTAAATTCCAATTAGTTAATAGAAACAAAAAATAAACCACATTAAAACAGCTACACCGAAAACTATAAAACACTGCTAAAAGAAATTAAGCATCTAAAGAAACAGATATATATTTGTGGCCTGGAAAACTCAATTACTACACATCAGTTCTTTCCAAAGATGATTTAAAAATCAAATGCAATCCCAATCAAGACTGCACTAGGTCTGCTGCGCGTGGTGTAATCCCAGAAGTTGGGAGGCGAACACGGAAGGACAGACACAAGACCAGTCTGGGCTACACAGCGTGTTCAGGGCCAGCCTGAAGGAAACATAGTGAGACTGTCTCAAAATACCAAAAACAAAACAAAGCTAGATTGCACTAGCTCTGATTTATAGAAACTATTTTAAATTTTATAAGAAAGTGCTAAGAACTCAGAATAACTAACGTAGTTTAAGAAAGAAGAACAAAGAGGATTTACTATATGTGATTTTAGCTACATACTACAGTAATCAAAAAAAGGTAAGGCTAGAGGAAGAGGGATCACACAGATCACTACAGAACACCAGTAACAGACTAACAAATATAATGAGGTCAACTGTGTTCGGAGAGAGAGGCAGTTCAATGGGGAATGCAATGTCTTCTTAACAAACGCAGACGGAAAGACTGAACATGCAAAAATCAACATCAACTCCTCACCTCACACCGCACACAAAAACTAGTATTACAGCAACCATGCTAACTGCAAAACTGAAAGCTGCAAATTTCTAGAAAAAAGTCTCTGCCATGCTGAGGCAGATAGAAGTTTCTTGCTAGAACACAAGAAAAATGAACCACAAAGAAAAAAATATCAATAAATTCCATTTTACCAAAAGACTCCTGTCCTCTAAAGACACTCAAAAGCTGGAAAAATCACCGACAACACAGAGATCAGACAAAAACTTATATCCAGAGTAAATAAAGGAAACAAATCCAACACACAAGCAGATCCATGTTTCTAGCGTGCACTTCACAACAGGAGATCCACAAGTGGCCAATGCGCACCTGGAGATGCTGATGCTATCTGTAAGTCACCAGGGAAATGGAAATGAAATCTCCAGAGAGACGCCACTGCTCTGCACATCTCGAAGTATATCTGCTGACAAGACTGACTACGTCAAGTGCCGAGGAGAACAGGGAGAGGGTAAACCGGTACAATCCTGGAGAAGTCGACAGTTTCCTAAAAAGCTAAACATGTAACTACTGAGTTTCCAGCAATTCTGCTACTACGTATTTATTTACTGAGAGGAAGTGAAAACATGTCCACACAAAGCTTTGCAGTCCCCATATTCAAGACAGTTTTGTGAGAAACCGCTCAAAACCAGAAACTACGGTACTCTAACGTCCACCCACAAATTGGAATCCCATATAATGCAATATTCAGTAATAAAAAGGGAACGGCCAGGCGTGGTGGCATATGCCTATAATCCCACCACTCGGAAGGCTGAAGCAGGAGGATCACTGCCTCAAGGCCACCCTGGGCTACATAAAGAGTTCAAGGCCAGTGTGCACTACCTAACAAAACCTTGTTTCAAAAAACAAAAGTATAGATACACCCAATGTGAAACCTTTCATAACCATTATGGTGAGCCAAAGATTCCAGAGAGAAAAGCACACACTGTATTGCACAGTGTATTTTAAAAAGGCAAACTTAAAAAAAAAAAAATGCAAACTTACCTACAGTGACAGAAAACAGGTCCACATGGGACTCGGGAGCACTATACAAAGAAAGATGGATTTCAAGTACTTTTCAAAATTGAACCCAGGGCCTTCGAACTGAGCTGCATCTCCAGCCCTCTGGTGCTCAGCTTTTTGTTCTGAGACAGGGACTTTCGATTCACTAAGTTGCCCAGGCTGGGTCTGGAACTTGTGATCCTCCTGTCCCAGTCTCCCAGAGTGCTGGGATCACGGGCAAGCACCACCACACCCAGCTAAACTATAAACTTTAAATACCACAACTCACCGTGTATTACTTATGCCTCTATTAAGCTGTAAAAAGATTTTCAATACTAACATGCTTTAGTGCACTAGAACATTCATTAAAGAACAGCGTGAACCTTTCTCTGAATGACTGGCATAGCCATGCAGTTAATGACTCCAGCCAGAAAACGCATGCAAGTCAAAATGGGAGCTAAAAACATGCAGCAGTGTTACCGCCTCCACAGCGGGCTGTGTGAGCTGGCACTGCCCTGAGAATCAGCACACAGGCCGGGACAGCAAATGCCCAGTCTGGGCTTGGTGCAGCGAGACACTTCCTGCATAAAGCTCGCCCTCAAGTCCCCTCCTCAGCAAACAGCGGAGCTGGCAGCAGGTAGGGCAGCACCAGGGCCGGTGCCCTTGGTCCCTCAGAGGAGGCGGTCAGCTCTGAGGCAGTGTAGACACAGGGCACTCACCAAGGCCCTGTCCCCAAGGTTAGTGTCCTCGCTCAAGTTCCACTCTGGTTGACGAAGAAGTCAAAGGACAGGGCAGGGCCCAGCCCCACTCCTATCTCCCAAGTGTCTGACTATCCTGATCCACCCTCTAGAGACCTTGGAGGCCAGCGAACACTCAGCCCTGGAGAAAGCCGTGCCAGCTCTTCTGAGACAAAGTCCAGCAGGCCTGGAGCTGGGCCAGGCCAGCCCTGGGAGTGGCTCTGCCGAGGGAACTTCGTCCAGCAGTCTCCTGCAGGGCCAGCCCTCATCCCCTCTGGGCACCTCCTGTTTTGTAAACCGGTGGAGCGGGGTCACAGTTCACCTCTGAGCCCGTGCTCTGAGGCCGGTCTTTGTCCTGCTGTGGAGGGAGGAACGACTCAGTGAATGCCTTAATTTGACAAGTTGTCATGTCACTGCGCCTGTTCTGAAAGCCAGGCTCTCCCAAGAGAATGCAGAACCGAGAATGCAGGATGCCTTTTCACAGAATTCCCTTGGAAATTAAAGCACTTTTCTAACTTCTCAGGTAAAATCCTCAGGCAGACTGGACCTGGCTCAGTCCCGCCCTGATGTGTCTACCCAACAACACTGGTAAAGAACAACCACAGGGACTGACTTCTCAGGCCCATGTGCCTCCTGCCCGCATAACACAGTCTCACGACTGTCCACTGCTTCATCACTGGCAAATAAACAAGAGCATGGCGAATGTGAACGGTACACACATACACTCACGCTCACACACGCCTGCGGGAAGCCCTCTCCCCAGTGCCACCTGCGCCACGCTCCCAGTGCGGAGCCCAGCCCGTGGGAGCAGCCCCAGCCCCGGGCCAGCTCCTTCACCGTCCACGCTGGGCTCTGAGCTCACCAGCCCTGCTGCCAGGGAGACCGAGTCTGCTCTCTTGCCTACCGGTGAAGCAGAGAGCGCGGCTCTGGGGCCTGCCGTGTCACCGTCCTCCGGAGCCCCTCAGCAAAGCCCCACTCTCAGTAAACACATGGCTGCCAGCCTGGCATGGTGCCCATCTCAGCCGGCTCCAGGAATGGGCAGCACAGCTCAGAGCTATGCGCGGGAATGCACTGGGTTGGCAGCCTCTGCCAGGGCTCCCCAAATGTCAACACCACCGCGCCCAGCCCAGACTGGGACGGCAGCTGTGGGAGGCCATGCAGTCCCAGAGGGCAAGAGAGAGGACAAGGCCAGAGAAGGCCGCCAAGTGCACAGTGGAAAGCCGGCCCTCAGAGCACATGGCTCCCCTCAGGGCAGCGCCGGGGCCAGGGCCACGGGGGGTGGAGGGGCCCTCACCTGGCACAGCTGCGAACACAGCCTCCTCACCGGCGGTCCCCGGAAGGGGCACTCCTCCATGCAGGGAGCACACCCTCAGACACTTTCCTCTCTCTGAGCCAAGTGACTGGCTAAGGGTTCTGCCCAGGAAATAGGTGACACCTAACCAAGCAGAGACGACCCTGAAACGCAGATGAGGATCGTGGCTTCCTGCAGAGGAGCAACCCAGACTGCACACAGAGTGAAGCCTGCTGGGCCTGGCAGAGAAACGGCCACCCGGGCAGGCCCTCTAAGGAGTGCGTGCTCATCCCACAAATGGAAACCCAGACGGACACCACTGGGAACAACCTGAAAAGCCACTTCAGACCCCTGTACGGCTCCCTATATCCGGCTGGGTGAACTGCACTTGGTTTTACTTTGGTACCGGGCATCGAACTTAACCTCGTGCTTGCCAGGCAGATGCTCATGCTGCTGAGCTAAATCCCCGGCCATTTTGTTTTGTTTTGTTTTGTTTTGATGCAGGCTATGTAGTTCCAGCTGGCCTTGAACTCACCCAGGCTGTCTTCAAACTTGTGGTGATCTCCTGCCTCAGCCTGCCAAGTGCTGGGATTATAGGTGTGCACCACCACGTCCAACTCAGCCTTGTTTTGGGGACTCTTTTTAACACTATCCATAAAGTTGACCTTGTTTGTCCTTTAAAATTCCTATAAATCAGGATAAGCACTAAATCTCAACAAAATTAAACCTGCCTGCTAGCAGAGATGAGAGGCAATGCAATGGAAACTAGCAAACACAGAGTGTAACTTTGTGCCCAGCTGATGCCCTAAGATAGATGCTGGTATCACCACCCCCCCACTTCACAGATGAGAAAACCGAGTCCTAGAAAGATGAAGTCTCTTGCTCTCAGTCACAGGGCTGACAAGGAACATCTCCCTACATACCTTGTGAGGCTTCTGAGTACCACACACTTTCAGCAGGGTGACCTGGGGAGAGGAAGCCTTATGGGCAGATCGAGGCACGCTGGGCTCCGAGATCCTCATGGTTACTCTGATCTGGTTGTTTCTCACCATGACAGTGGCAGCACAGCCTGCCAGGTCCCTGCCCCAAAAGCTATGCAGTGCGGCATCTGACCAAGAGCCAGCCGGCAGGACACGCACGTGCACTGTGCTGCATCTGAGCTGGGGAAGTCATGCAGGAGCTGCTCACCCTCTCCCAGGCTGCCAGGTTACACATACTTTCCTCGCTCCTTCCATCCCAAAAGGGGCCACGGTGGTGACTGGTGCTCTGGCAGCTGTCCTGGACCAGGAGGATCACTTTCTGGAAGGTCCTGGGTGGCCCTGGGGAATCGCCTTCCATGTTCACAACCTTCTTACACTGGTGTTTTCTTACAAACAGCTACAGGGCACTGAATGCCAGCCTCTAAAGAGACAACCCCCACGCTGATTCTGGGAACCTGTGAATGGGACCTTGGTCGGAAACGGCATCTCTGAAGATGCCATTAAACTATGATCTTGAGATCCTCCTGGGCTGTCTGAGTGGCTGTTGATTCCCTGACAAGTGTCCTGACAAAACACAGGAGGAGAGAGGCATGTGAAGATGGAGGTGGACTGGGCTGAGGCAGCCACAAGCCAAGATCACGCAGAGGCGCTGGGAGGCAGGAGGAGCAAAGCCCAGTCTGAAGGAGAGTGTGGGGAGGAGCCTGCCAGCTCCTCGGCCTCCGACCTCTGGGCTCGGGGTGTGAGCGAAAGGTGTCTGCTGTTTCAAGCCGTGTGCTAATTCATTACGGAAGCCACAGAGAACTGACGCAGCAGTCAAATCGTTAGGACTTCCCGCCAACGCCGCACAAGTTAAAATCTCCCATGTGTGCAGAACTGTGCATGAACCATGCAGAAGCCGCGCTCCAGACATCTAGAGCCTGAACTGCACTTCAATCAACCTTACACAGAAAACTCATTTGCAGTCCCCCTGAGGCGGTCAATCCATTCTCCTGAAGCTAAAAACAGAGCCAGGGCCCGCCTGCCCCTTCCCTCCTTCTGCTCCTCCAGCAAGCCCTCGCCTCCCACTTTCTTTCTCCACCAGCCCTGTTCCCTCCGGCCAGCCCTCGGCCCTCAGCGCCCCAACAGTTCTCCTTGCTCTCTGGGTCGCTCCACCCCAGGCTGCCCTGCACCTCTCCTGGCCAGGACAGCGGGGGTCCTACCAGCTGCCTGTCCACCCATGCCGCTGTCCCTGGTCTGTCCACTCCCCATCACCACACCTGGACTCGCACTCCACGTGCTGTTCTGAAGGCCCGAGGCATGCTACCAAGGGGTTCTGGGGTGCAGGGCACATGAAAGCTCCAATGGGGTCCACCTAAGACAAGGTCGGGTAAGCGGGCCACTGAATCACAGAGGAACTGAGCGAAGGACGCTGCGCTCCGCAAGCACTCAGGAAGATGGGGAGGGGGCTCGGGGGCAAGGAGGAGCCTTTCTGTGGGGGCCATGCTCGCCCTGAGAATCTTCCCTTTGAGCTCTCTGCTTTTCAAGCAAGATCTTCAACTGGTCAAACTGATGCTCAACTGGTCAGATTAGGTAAAAGTCTAAGCAAAGTGTAATACAAAATTACACTTTGTGTGTGTAACACGTACAAAATTTCATGTTTCCCTAGGAAACAGCTCAAAGGGAGTGAGAAGAAACGAAGCACCTGCTGAGCTACTGTGGCAGTTTCCCGCTATTTTAAATCTCCTTTCAGTGACTCCTCTGATACTTAAGTGCTTTAAAAATAAATTGAAGCTGGGCATGGTGGCACACACCTATAACCCCAGCACTCTGGAGGCTGAGGCAGGAGGATTGCTGTGAGTTCCAGGCCAACCTGGGCTAAAAAAGTGAGCCGCTGGCTAGCCTGAAGTACAAAGTGAGATCCTGTCTCAAAAAGACAAAAAAGAAAAGAGGAGAAAATAAAAGAAAAATAAGTTGAGCCAGGTGTGTGCCACAAGATTGAGGCCAACCTGGGCTATATAGTAAGATTCTATCTCAGTCAGTCAGTCAATGTTAACAAAATGAGCCTGCACGCTGGTGTTTGGTTTCTAGAACTTTTACTGTGGTGCTGGGGACTGAACGCTGGGCCTTCACACTGAGCTGCATTTCTGGTCGCCAGCTGCTTTTCCTGAGACAGGGTCACACTGTGTCATTCAAGCTGAACTTGAACTCACTATATAACCCAAGGCTGGCCTCAATGGCACAGCGAGCCTCCTGCCTCAGCCTCCCAATACCAGGATGACAGGCGTGTGCCACCACGCTCAGCTGGGGTCTGGTAGCTGAGGCTCGAGCTGCGGCTTGGCACCAAGCAAGGGTTCCAAGCTGCCGTTCCCAAGCCTCTGGCTCGTGGCCACTCCGGGGCCCAGGCCCCGGTGCTCCTCAGGCGGCAGCGGCAGCAGCAGGATCACGATCTTCTCACAGCTGAGAGGCAGCACAGAGTCACCGGGCTGAGGACACAGTTACTCCAGACCTGCACAGTTTGCCACAATACTCAACAGCAGAAGCAGAGGGAGAACTCGCATCGTGTCCAGTGGTACTTGCTTCATTTCAGAAACAAGGTGGCCGGGTGAGGCCTGGCTCTGGCAGTGACCTCCACAGTCCCCACAGTGAGCCAGACATTCTCCAGCCCTCCTGAGAACACACAAGGCAGGGCCAGCCCCACCCACCCCAAAGGCACCCACAGAGCCTGCAAGGAACCCGGCCACAGCAACCCCCGCCCCGCCCCGCCCCAAGATGCTCCCCAATACAGGGCGAGCCCTCATCCTCTCTGCTGTGCTGAACGGGCCCTACTTCTCCTTGCTCACACGTGGGCACATGAGTCAGCCCCAAGGACAGGGTAATGTATCCCTGGCCCCAAACTCCCCAGTCACAAGAAGCTGTGACAAGCCAAGCAAGGCAGTACAAGGCTGTAATCCACACATCCCAGGAAGCTAAAGCAAGCAGAGCCCAGGTCTGAGCTTGGCCTGGACAACTAGGTGAGAAACAATTTTATTTCATTTTATGTATTTTTATTTACTTACTTACTTTTTGAGAAACAATTTTAAAAAGAGCTGGGGATACAACTCAGTGCAGAGGCCCTGGGTCAAATCTCCAGTAACAAAAAAAAGTGCATCAAACTGGGTATGGTAGCATGTACCTATAATCCCTCAGGAAGCTGAGGCAGGAAGATTAGGGTTCAAAAGCAGCCTGGGCTATACAGTAAGTTCAAGGTCAGCCTAGACTACAGAGTGAGACCTGTGGCCAAGCAGATAATCACTAAAAAGCCTGCACTAATTTGACATCACATGCATGGCATAAAGTACACCCAATGTAATCCCAGCACTCAAGAGGCTAAAGCAGGAGGCTCCTAGTAGCCTAAACTACATAGCAAGACCCTGTCTCAAATAAACAAACAAAAACAAACAATTAAATAAAATAATAAAGTATGCTCAGGGAGTCCCAGATGAGGCAGGACCCCCAAATGGTGACAAGCTTTGAAAAGTCACCCATTTGTAAACCAGCTTTGCAATCTGTGGGCCGGTGCTGGGAGGCTTCCTCTATGCTCCAAAGGGTGCCGGACACAGCCCAGCGTGAGGCCACGTCTTAAGCACCCGACATCAGACAACCCCATACGGACAGAAGGCTGTGCTTGGGCTGCAGGACGCTGCCTCCATGGAGTGGACAGGGAGCCCCCCAAAGACCACACCTGCCAGGCACTGCACGGACAGAGCTCCCTAAACAGAGCAGGCGTGGGTGGAGCAGGGCATGTGGGGATGGACAGGCTGGGGCACAAGGTCCAGCTCCCAGTGAGGAGAGCAAGGGGAGTGCCCAAGCAGGAGATGGCAGGGCTAAAGCAAGACCAGCACCAAGAACAGGGAGCGCCCAAGGCGCGAGCCCGTGGACGGGCTGTTCCAGCTCCTAGAACGCAAGGTGCCCAGGCCAGCCAGGCAAACCGGCTGCTAGGCAAAGGGGCTGAAGTTGGCGGGGACATCCCAAGTGTAGAAGTGGACAGCTGCCTTGGTGGAGCAGTTTCCTTTCCTTGACCAGAGAGAGGGCTCCACCAGGCCTCAGCTTTCTGTATATCGTCCCTTATCTTTACTTCTCCATCCTCTCCAGTCCTTCCTCCCCCCAGGGAACTTGGAGAGCTGCAGTGCTCGGGACACGGCACCCCGGCCTCCACTAAAGAACTAGGAGACACACAGTGATTTCAGCACTTTCCAAATGGGCAGAACAGGACTCTTCTTAATGATGTTACAGTTCAGGTAAATTCCAGTACAGCTTGTCTTTCCTCTTTCAGGTTAACCCAGCGGCCACTGTGCCACCACCTAAGGGGCAGCAGTCACGCAGCCAGCCTGCCTCGGTCTGACAGAATCTGCAGCAACCTGGGCGGACTCCATCGAGCTAGAGGTCGCATTCAGCAGACACAAACACTGTGTAGTCCTTTGTTTAAGAAATGTAAGGGTTCCAAACTGGAAGGAAACTGTCTGAGTTAAGTAGCAGGTGACACAGTAAGTCAGTCTGGTTTCCTGCTTTCAGTTCATGAATTGAGTAAATAATCGTGAATACCCATAACCACAATACTGACTGTAACACTTTTATCATGCTTGCACTGGGTTACTTCATTTAATCCTCACAACCACCCCGAAGGCAGGTACTGTCATCAGCCCCACTGCTTAGATGAGAACGCTGGCTCTCACGCATGATGTGACTCGCCCGAGGTCATCGGCTGGTGGAGGCTGAGCTGGGACTCGCCTGGGCTTTTGGAGACCTTGCTTTTAATTCTTCACTGCCAGAGATGAATGGGAAGAAAGGAGGGACAGATTGATGGAAGGACAGACAGAGGGACAGACCATAACGTTGTCTCGCTGTCTAGGGTCTTGTATCCAGTGAAGGAAATAATAGATCCTGGACACTGCTCACTGCAGGCGGTGCCTTCCTGGTCCCCACCTGGACACAGCCCGTCGAGGGCTCCTCCTACACTTGTTCACCTTGGGACTTGAGCAGAGACAGAACGTACAGCCAGAACACTCCGAGAAACACCTGCTGAGTCACCAAGTGAGCAGGCAAACCCAGCTCCTGAAGGACAAGATGAAGCACGTGCTCGAGGGGACAGAGGACCAGACCACAGGAGGCCTGGACGACAGATGCTGTTCTGCATGGCAAAAGCACAAACACTCAAGGAAATGGCATCTCGCAGTGCCCGCATCTTGGGATGAGCAGCCCTCAGTGCCAGATGCTTACTATAAATATGGAGTGACAAGACCCAGGGAAAAGTGAACGGTGCCGATCACCGACGTGCCGAGGCTGAGAAGCTGGACAGAGCCCTGTGACCGGTGGGCAAACTGGAACCCAGAGCCCAACAGAGAGGAACCCCTGAAGCAGCAGCCACGGCAGCAGTAGCAGAAGAGGCAAAAACAGACCACATGGCAGGAAAAGTAAAACCCATCCCCAGGCAGCTCCCCGTCAGGAGGGACCCCAGCGCTGCTCTGCCGCTGCCCCCACCCCGCCCTGCCATCGGCCCGAGCCTGAAGTCACCGACTGCTCTTCCCCGGCAGTGTCTGTCCACCAAGTGACCAGGCCGATCAACAGGAAGATCAAAGCCAAGGAGAAAAAGAGGAACGTAAACAGAGGTGTGCAAAAAGAACCAGACATCCGCGCTTTCAGACACGGACCTCAAAATAAGACTCAGACCACAACTACTCAAAGAAACAAGGACGAGATGGGGGGCTGGGGGAGGGAACTCAGAGCCTTGGAAAATCCAATGAAAATCCTAACACAAAACAAAACAAAGAAAAAATCTTAAAGCATTTGAGTTCAACAGTAGACAGAAACACCTGAAGAACTACGAGGGCAGACAAGAATAAACCCGGACCAGAGAGAACAGAAAGCATGTTTGTAAGAAGAACCCCAGAAACACACGAGCAACAGCAGAGAGGTCCACTGACTGTGTGGGTCACAGTGCAGGTCTCTCCAGGGCCAGAAGTTTAATGGGAGAGGCAGCGCCTAAAGGGATAACAGATCTTCCAAACGGACGGACAAGGAGCATAAAATGACAGACTGCAGCAGTGCTGTACCCATAGGGAAGACAAACACGAAGAGCCATACCTAGACAAATCACAGCAAAATCAGTGACTAAAAATCAGGAAGGAAAAGCCAAAATGTGTCACTGAAGAAAAACTGCAAGAAGCAACAATGAGACTGCAAATTAGTTCTCAATACAAGTAATGGGAGCTATAACACAACAGAGTGACATTTTGGGAGAGTTAAAAGAAAATAACCACCCACAGACAGTTGTGGTGGTGCACATCTGGAATCCCAGCACTTGAGAGGCTGAGGCAGGAGGATGACCTTGGGTTCAAGGCCAGCCTGGGCTATCTAGTGAGTTCAAGGCTGGTCTGAACCACACGGCAAGACCCTGTCTCAAAAAAAAAGAAAGAAAAAGAAAAAGAAAAAGAAAAAGAAAAAGAAAAAGAAAAGAAAAAAAGAGGGTGAAACAGGAGTGGTGTGCACACCTACAACCTCCACTCTGCAGGAGGCTGGGGCAGCGATCAAGTGATCTAGAGGAGCCTTAGGCAATAAAATGCAAGGGCTGGGGTGCAGTTCAGGAACAGCGCCTGCCTGCCATGCTGGGTTCAATTCCCCATGAAAGAAACAGAAAAGAAAAGAAAAGAAAAGAAAAGAAAAGAAAAGAAAAGAAAAGAAAAGAAAAGAAAAGAAAAGAAAAGAAAAGAAAAGGAAAGGGAAAAGGAAAAGGAAAAGGAAAAGGAAAAGGAAAAGGAAAAGGAAAAAGAAAAAGAAAAAGAAAAAGAAAAAGAAAAAGAAAAAGAAAAAGAAAAAGAAAAAGAAAAAGAAAAAGAAAAAGAAAAAGAAAAAGAAAAAGAGAAAGAGAAAGAGAAATAATGCATGAAATAAAAATACCTTCAAGAGCTGGATCTAGTAGCTGTAATCCCAGAACTCAGGAGGTAGGGGCAGAAGGGTCACCAGGAGTCCAAGACCCACCTGGGCTAGCCAGTGAGCTCAAGGTTGCACTGCATACTGAGACCCTGTCTAACAAAAAGGTATTTTCAAATAAAAAGAGACTTTTTAAAGACAGGGTCTCGCTATGTAGTCTATACTGGCCTTGAACTCACTTTGTAGCCCAGGCTGGCCTCAAACTCACAGCAATACTGCCTCAACCTTCTGAGTGCTGGGATTATAGGCATGTGCCACCACGCCTGGGGAAACACAAAGTAGATATTAAAGGAAGTTTTCCAAACAGAAGGATTATTACCAAGTGGATCACAGACATGCAGGAAGAAAGGAAAAGCATCAGAAAGTATACCAAATTTACAAGTCTACTGACTAGATGCTAAAATTCCATGATTTTCAAATAGACATCAAGTAAATGTAACTATACAACAAAGGCTGGGGATTTAGCTCGGTGGCATAAACGCCAAGGTAATTCAATCCCTGGCACCCCCAGTCCCCCAAAAATATATATGTATATGTGTATACACACACACACACACACATGCACACACACGCACGCGCGCGCACACACACAGTACAAAAAAGTAAGTAGAGAGTTTAAGTGTTCTATGGTCCTTGCATTGTTCAGAAGCAATTAAAGTAGTAATTTGTATTAAAATTTAGTGAGTCAGAGACGTATTCTGTAATCTGTAAGATAGTCACTAACTAAAACAAGCTAAGAGAGAAGGGAAAATAAAACAAGCTATTTCCAAAAGAAAGGTATGGAAAAAATACAAAATGTGAGACAGAGAAAAAAATTATAATGCTAGTCGTCTACCCAAGTATAAACTAACTACGGACCAAGTACGCACCCGTCCAGTCAAAGACAGAGGCAATTTTTTAAAAATACAGTTACTGTTACTCACAAAAGACCACCATAAAGATCAGACGTAAAAAACGAAAAATTACATATTCTTACTAAGCATATGATTAGTACTAAAATAAAGCTACAATAACATCAAAGCAAACTGTTTTGTTTTGGGGAGGTTTTTTTTTGCTACTGGGGATCGAACGTATGACCTTGCACTTGCCAGGCAGGTGCTTAAGCCGCTGAGCTAAACCCTGGCCCTTCATCAGAGCAGACTTTAAGGCAAAAAAAATTAGAAGGAAAAGACACAATCTAGCAGGACAATAAGAGTTCTAAATCTGCATGCACTTAATAAAAATAAATAATAAAACAAAAATTTACTACAATAAATAGGGGAAAGCAGACAAACTCGTAAGAAGGATACCTTAACAAATCTTAATAACTATTAGCAGAAGCAGAAACAAACGCGAAGGTTAAAACACATTTGAGGAAAACGTCTAACATTTCGGGGAGGGAGGGTATGAGGACTGAACCCAGGGCCTTCACACTGAGCTGAGCTGCATTCCCCACCCTTTTATAGGTTTCATTTTGAGACAGGTGTTTACTAAGAGGCCAAATTGCCCAGGCAGGACTCAAACCTGCAACCCCTCTGCCTCAGCCTCCCAGAGTCGCACACCAGGGACTACAGGTGTGCGCCACCAGGTCGGGCTACAATCTGTCTGAATGAACTGCACGTGAGAACTGAACTGGGCTTGGGGGTGTAGCTCAGTGGTAGACTACTTGCCTAGTTTACTCAAGGTCCCAAGTTTGATCCCCAACACTTAAAAAAGAAAAAAAAAACTTGTGCTCTAGTTTTGTTCAGCTGCACATGGATCATTTGTGAAAACTGGCCACATATTGGAGCTTAAGAAAGTCTCAACAATTTGAAGGGGATAAAGTCATCCTATCATACTTTGTTTTCTGATCACAGCAAAATTAAACTAGACTAATAGCAATGTACTACCCAAAAAAATTCCCCAAATGCCAGGATATTAGGAAACATACAGATCAGAAGTAGATCACAGAAGAATGTATGACTACGCTCACAGCAGATACTGTGCCCACGGGAGTCAAAGCTAACCCTCAACACGAGAAGTCAGGACAGCAGTCCTGGAAGAGAGGCCCTAGTCCTGGAGACAGCCCACTGCTGACCCTGCCCCAGCCCAGCACTTGCGTCCCCACTTTTGGTACGGGAGTTGTATTTCATGTAAACGCTAACCCAGGCATGATGGCACACACCTGTAATCCCAGCACTCAGGAGGCTGAGGCAGGAAAACTACCACAAATCCAAGGCTAGTCTGGACTACACAGAGAGTTCAAGGCCAGCCTGAAATGCACAGCAAAACCTTGCCTCAAAAAAATAAAATTAAAGGTTTAATAAAACAGAAACACCGCTTTGGCAAAGTCCTCTCACAACAAATCTATAAATTTTACCAGAAGGCTAAACTAATTTTAAATGCAAAGAAAAGGTATAGGAAGGAAAAAAGAGATGTATTTTTACCTAGTTACTAACTTACTTTAATATGAAATCTAGTTTTTAAAAAAGACAAAGCACTAAGCTATTTTAGCCAAGGAGGACAAATAGGTTATTATAAGCACTAAAAACACAAAGGTGACCGAAAGTACACGTAAGATTAACTCATAAAGAGGGAAACACAGACGCCAATAACTACAGCAATGGTGGCTGAAGAAGTGAACTGGAACCCACTGCCATCTTCGTCTAAGGGGCAAAGCCCAGCCAAACGTTCCCACACTGCGCGGCGGCCACAGAGCCGTGCACCTCGAGGAGTCCCTGGGAAGGGGACAGGCATAAGCGCTGAGGCCGGTCTGGCCATGACATGCTAGGGCCTTTTTGTTTTGCTCCTGTTGATGCATCTACTCCGAAAAACAGATGGCACTGGGTCACTGCTGCTAGTTCTTGCCCTTGCCAGGGGTGGCGCCCAGGAAGGCAGGAATGCAGGGGACACAAGGACACATCTCTTCCACGCCAGAGCAGCAGCACAACGGTGTGACGCTAGGGCTAACACCTGCCTGGCCCGCAGGTTGAAGACACCCAGCGCGCTCTCCAGCTCCAGCTCACCTGGGCCACCCTGTGCGCCCACGTCTCCTCCTCCCTCCCTAGAAGTCTACGCCCCTCTATTCACAGCCTGCCTTGGGCCTTGGGAAGGAAGCTCCCTAACGCGGCGCTACCGTGTTCCTGTCAGGACCACAAAGGCTCCTGTCTGCTGGGGACGCCAGGCACACAGCAGTCTCCGGGGACTGGGCACTGGGATCAGGCGCACGGTGCCAGCACAGCGTGGAACCTGGGAGTCAGCGCTGGCACCCGGCCACTCTGCCTGTGCGAGCCACTCACCAGGCTCAGTGAGAGGACCGAGGCACGCGGGGCCCACCTCCAGGAGGCCGTGCCAGCTGAAGACAGGCTGTGCAGACACTGGCAGCTCGCTGGCCTGGAGAGTGACAGGTTCCACAGCCAGACAGGCAACACACGATGACAAAGCATGAATTTTATACAAAGAAAAGCACGGTGTCGAGCAGCCCAGGACCCAGAACCGACGGACTCCAGAAGCAGGCCTAACTGGGCAGCGGGGGGACCGGCCGCTGCCTCCAGCACTCTCCGTCGTGCTTCAGGCTCCAGCCTCCATCCCAGGCCCACAGAACGAGCCTCTCGAGAGGACATGTTTCGGGGGAACCTTGGTTTTCATCTTTCCCTTGTCCTTTTCACACACCTCGGACAAAAAGGCAATTCAAACACTACCACCACCTAAAATAAACAGCAGCGGGGTGGAGGAAAGTCACCAAAACCAGCCTGCCCAGGGAGGCCCCAGGGCCAAGGCTTTGGGCAGGCACGGTGTCATGCAGTGGTCTCCCACAGGGACACCAAGCGGACTCCTCAAGCGGCAGACAGAGCTCTTCTGGGCATTCACACAGCACCAGAAGCATACACAGTACTGTGCTACCTTCTCCATAATTTTCTTCACGAGGGGTTGAGACAGGATCTCACTAGTCAGGCAGGCCTCGAACTCGGGGTGATCCTCCTGCCTCCACCTCCCAAGTGCTGGGATTACAGATCTGTGCCACCACACCCAACTTCCTTAATATTTATTGAAATACAATTCACATATACTTTTAAAGTGTACCACTCAGGGGCTGGGGAGATAGTTCAGTGACACAGCACCTGCCTGCCAATCACGAGGTCTTGAGTTCGAATCCTAGTACCAAAAATAGTGTATCGCTCGGGGTTTTAGCATATTTACAGTTTAAAATATTTCAAATTTTAAGATATTTCATCACACATGCCCGTGTGTCCCCCAGTCAACTCATCTACTTCCTGCATGTAGATATGCCTGCTGGGGACATGGCACACATGTGGAACTGTAATGTACATGACCTTCTGTGCCTGGCTTCTCTCCCTAGCACAGTGTTTCCAAGGCCCAGAGAGCTGGCACACACTGGGCTTCTTCTTTCAAGAGCCTATTGAAAGTGCATACTTTTTACATTGTTCCATGCTAAGAATTTACACTGTGGAAACACTCAGAAATACACCAAAGGCCTCAGCACCATTATACATCACAACGTTATGTATGACAGAAGAAACAGAATATTCAACAGTAAAGATAGATTAAACATGCATTTTTATAGTGGCATATAATCCACCATTAATAAAATTTAGAAAGTATTAAGTGAAATAAGTTTTTCAAAAATGTATTTTACGAAATGTATTTGGAAGTCGGGCATGGTGACACACACCTGTAATCCTAGCACTCTGGAGGCTAAAGCAGGAGGATTTTTGCAAGTTCAAGACCAGCCTGGGCTACAAAGTGAGCTCCAGGCCAGCCTGAACTGCATAGTGGAGACCCTGTCTCAAACAGACAAAAAGTGAAATTTTTTTAAAAAATGAAATGTATTTCATAGGAATGATATAAACCAAAATATACTGATAAGTATCTTTGAATTATAAGAATAGGGGTGGTTTTAGAGCCAGGCATAATGGTACATCCCATATATCCCAGTACCTGAGAGGCTGAAGCAGGAGGGTTTTGAGTCCAAGGCCAGCCTGGACTACATAATGAGACTCTATCTCAAGAAACAAAACAACAAAAAAACAAAAGATAGGAGTGGTTTTAAATTATTTAATTATTCATATATTTTTTTTCTTGCATAACATGAATGGTCAGAAAACATTTGTCTTTTCTTCTCCTTTTTACCATAAAGAGAGCTGACCCCAGGGCTGGTGCATGCTAGGTAACCACTAAGCTACATCCCTAGCCCCCCATTATACCTCTCTTTTTGAGACAGAGTTTCCCTAAACTTTCCAGGCTAGCCTTGAACTTCTAATCTCCTGCCCTATCCTGAGTGGCTGGGATTATAGGTGTGTGTACCCAACTGTAACTTTTTTTTGTAAGGAGAGAAAACTTCTAGAAAGTGAACAGAAACGCAGGCAAATTAGAGATCCCTCACATTCTCATTTATATAGAGATATACACATATATATATACACATGATTACAAAATGAAAATAAGCCAGCCAATAAATTATAAGGAAAAATGAGCTATGAAGATCAGAAAAACAGCAGACATATAAATCGGTCAGGAAACAGAAAAGTGGAATTGATCACTCATGTAAGAACTAGTTCTCAAAAAAACAAATTTTAAGAAATGTGACCAAAAGAAGAACCCTAAACAAATAAATTTAGTAATGAAAAGGGGATCTAACCAAAGACACAGATGCTTGAGGTGCACAGTAGCACATGCCTTATAGAATGAGGAACAATATAAAAAAAATTCAAGTTATCAAAAAACAAGAAATATACCTTGGACCAGGAAAATAGCTCAGTGGCACAGCTCCTGCCTGGCAAGCACAAGGCCCTGAGTTCAACTCCTGATGACAAAACACAACACAACACAACACAACACAACACAACACAACACAACACAAGAAAAAAGATATAAACCTTTAGGGAAAATGATCAGTCATGGCCTTATGCCCCTATGAAGTCTTCATGACAGGCAATTTGAAGTAAATTCTTTCATATATGCAAGAAATAACCAATCTCAAAGCTATACAGAATGTCCTGGGAACACATAAACTCACAGAAAATTACTAAACTTGTATGGAGCCAGTTGAACTCATAAAACACAAGCTACCCGCTGGGGATTTAGCTCAGTGGCTTAAGCGCCTGCCTGGCAAGCGCGAGGTCATGAGTTCCATCCCCAGTACCAAAAAAAAACACAAGCTACCCAAAAGAAACCATACTTGCCAATGAGCATATTCTAAACACACGATCAGGGAGTAAGATTTAACATTGCCAAAAACTACTTATTATTTGAAAATACATAGATAACTAAAACCAAACAGCATCTAAATTAACACCCTAAACAGTCCAATGAAATTCAATACCTGCTCCTATTAAAAATGACCAAAGAAAGATACATTCACAAATGCCACTCCCCAACCAGCAAGTAAACAATAACATTAATGCACAAAAGTACAAACACTCCCAAGTAAAATGAGGAATGAAGACAGATCATCACCAAAGTATGACTTACTGGATAAGCCACAAAGTGAAACCAAAAGCAATCATATCAAGACAAAATAGGTAAAAATTTGGGGGGGGGGGGCTGGGAATCCAACTTACGACCTTATGTTTGCCAGGCAGGAGCTATGTCACTGAGTTAAATCCTCAGCCCCAATAAGTAGAAATTTAAATGGAGTGGGAAAATCTCATTCGTACCAGCAACACCAACAATCAAGCCACAAATAGAATACGATAAAGCAAAGCTTAAAAGTACTGAAATTAACACTAACCCAAAACGTTACATCCTAAACGTGAGAGAATGAGTTATGAAAGAATAATTTTTAAATTAAGAAGCAAGTGTTTCAGATCTAAATGAAATATAAATTAATAATAAAAGTAGGGGCTGGGGATTTAGCTCAGCGGCACAAGTGCCTACCCAGCACGTGCAAGGTCGTGAGTTTGATCCCCGGTACCAAAAAAGTAAAAAATAATAATAATAATAAAAGTATTTTAACAATTCTAGTGTTGCAATTAGTCATTCCTTGCATAGTAGATTCTAAAGTTAGCCTGTGACACCAAAATGTAGTCATACGAGAAAATGCAACACAGCCTTTCCATAATGATGCAGGCTTAGATCTACAGGCATAGAAAAATGTCCACCAAAAATTGTTAGGGGAAAACCACATATGAAAGAATCAGTGTATCTCGAGATGCTTGCAGGTAAAGACCAAGACAGACAGTGAGAACCCCTGAAGAGGGTGATCCAAGGATTTCATGCCCTTAGAATCTCTCGCACAAAGTACTATATAACTTCAGGGCTGGGGATGTAGCTCAGAGGTAGAGCACTTGCCTATCACACGTGAGGTCAATCCCCAGACTGAAATATTTTATTTATATATATATATATGTTTTTTTAAACAAATCTGGAGGCCAGAGATACAGCTCAGAGGCATATGCACCTGTCTGACAAGTACAAGGTCCTGATTCAATTCCTGGTACCAAAAACAAACCAAAAAAAATTCCCTTTTATAAATCTGGAGAAAAAGTTTAAATGAAATAATAAAACATACAACAAAACACAGTTCTGTTCTTAAGATGCCTAAATTATGGTTGCTTTTCAACTTCTCTAATATGCTTTCCTGCATTTTCCAAATAAAATCACAAAATTAAAAAAGAAAAAAAAAACCACCAAGCATCAGTACCAAACTGTTAAGATGAGGATTATACCATATTAGAGAAAAGATCATTTGGACTCGCTAAGTCTTTTATGCTTCTATGTGCCAAATTCTCAGTTTTCCTCCGACCACAGAATTATTCTCAGCTTTAGTCAAAATTTATCAGGAACCATTCCAATCAGAACGAAAAGTACAAAGCGTGGAAAGGTGCAGCACGCGTACAAGCCATCCTCCAACCCCACGGGAGCGCCAAGCACGCCGAGGGCAGAGGCTGCAGGCACGCAGTCTTACCGTGAAGCTGTTATTGACGTTCTTGGTGCTCGACTCGGCCACGCTGGCATCTGTCAGGTCCACCTCATCAAATATGATGGACTGAAGAGACAAAAGAATCATGGGGCTCAGCGCAAGGCAGGCACCCAAGGGCGGGCCGCGCCCACGGTCCCGCCCCACCCCGCTCAGGCTCCCAGACTGTGGCCACCAGCGCCTGCGGCTCACAGGGACAGCATGGCTTCCTTCACCACCAGAGTTCAGCAGTGATGGCATTGGTGCACAGAAACACAAAAACTTAGAAACCAATTCTGACGCTTGCTTTGATTTTTTATATCAGGTATTACTTTAATGCCGTATTTCACGCGGGAACACAACAGTGTCCTCAGCAGCCCACCTGAGAGACAGCCCAGGCAGACGGAGGAGCCTCTGTCATTCCTGGGGCTTCAGAGTTAGAATAAGTCATTCAGAGGTCAGAGGCGGGCCCTCAACAGCAGGACAGAACACTGTGAGCCCAGCACAAGGACGCTGGCCCCAAAGTGACAGCCAGGACCCATTCCATGCTTGGGAACTGGCCGTGGGCGCCCCCACTCTCCTCTTTCTCCCAAGTGGCCACATCAAGCTCCCCCTCTGTTTACCTCACCACACCCTCTGCTCTAAGATGACTCTACCCAAAACTGCTGGAGGAAAAACTAGTAACTAAAAGAAGAGATTCAACCCTTTTCCCTGAGGGTCAACCTTTAAAGTAACCTATGGCCAGACCCCCTTTTTTTTTTTTGGTACCGGGGATCAAACTCACGACCTCGCGCTTGCCAGGCAGCCGCTTAAGCCACTGAGCTAAATCCCCAGCCAGACCCCTTTCTAAACAGGCTGCTTCGTTCTCTCTCAATTTTACCCACTAACTCTCTAGGGATGCGCCTCAAAAATGTCCACGATTCAGACTCCACGTATTTTCAGTACCAAAGTATCAGGACTGCCACAGGTACTGGTAAGGACTACAGATGCCGGGAACCCGTCCGGACCCGCTGCAACACCTGGTGCCACACGCATCCAAGCGGTGGCACCAAGGCCTCTCCCGAGGGCCGACCAAGAGCCCGAAGGCCTGGGGGCATCCCTTCACACACCAAGGTGCCCCAAGTACTTCAAAACCACGTGTAAGTCTGTAAGAAGAGATCCGCAGATGCAGGCCTCCACCTCTCTGAAAGGAAGTGTCCAACTGTGGTGACCTCTGTGACCCTTTCTGCTTTCCCTACTGGTGATAAATGACAACAGAGAAAAATGAAAAAAATAATTGCTATAGAGGTAAAACATGCCTTGGACAGATAAAACCTGACACACTGAGTACTACAAAAGTAGCCGGAAGTAACAGTCTGTGAACCCCAGCGCCCCACACACCCACCTGCCCTCGAGGACTCAGCCCCACACTGCGGGCCCGGTATCCCCTCGCTAGGCCTCACCTTTGCAGTTTTGGCGTAGTACAGCGTGCGCCCTCGAAGTTTAAAGTATCTCCTTTTCGATCGCTGGAATGAATTGTTCTGTTTGGTCAGCATCCCCTCTTTGATGATGGTCTGAAAGCACAGAAAGAGATCCATGAACATGCAGTCTGAAGGTGCTCTTTTGCCACTGGCTGGGAGTCACCATGCTGGGGCCAGGCACACTCATGTCTCCGAGGGGCGGAGCAGCCCACGAGTGACAGCTCTCACACTCACACAGCCCTTGACCCATGCACGGGCTGAGGCTGCTGCGGGGGGACATCAGCTCTATGGGATAACCGCACACCTGCGCTGGGGAGGGTGGCAGAGCCCCTAGGTGAGCCCTGGCCATGCCGGCTAACTAGCAGAAGGGAAACTGAGGCTCGCAGGCCTGCAGTAAGCAGCAGCTAGGAAGACGAGGGGAACATGAGTCCAGCACATTGTCCAACTCTAGCATTTGGTATTTTTCAGCTATTCTTGGCCCTGTCTCTGTGTTCTCTGGCCTCCTGCCATTTCTCAGGCTCCTGCTGCCAAATCTTCTATGTCCGCTGCTCCAGGGCTCAGCATGGCTCTAGGCCTGTACTCCACTCCATCAACTCTACAGTCCACAGGCCAGTACGGACATGTGTGGCCGATGAGACAGAAGTGCCACGGCCCCACTGACACACATCTGCCTCCACTAGCACGGATGAGCCACACATGGCGGGGGGGACCTTACCCCTGTAGAGAACCCAGAACTCACCCTGGCTCAACTACAGCAAGAACAGAGGTGCACGGCTTCCCTGGAGCTGTCCTCCCCTCCGGTATCCTAGGGGACACTGGCCCTGCACACCACTTGGAAGTCAAACCCTCAAGGAACACTCCATTACCAAACACCCTGAAGCCACTAACAAGTGGAACCACCAAAGAGGGGCAGGCTGTGGTTCAGAGGACAGCGCTCGCCTAGCAGGTATGAGGCACTAGGTCCCATCCCCAGCATCACGGCAGGAAAACACAAAGTGATAAATACACGGAGCACCAGAACCTGGCTCTCAGCACTTGGTACTTTCTTATGCCACAAACAGCAGCAATGCCAAGGAATCTCAGCGTGGAAAAGAGAAGTTTCTAAAACTCCTGTCTAGGGACCAGCACACTAGATTCGGAGAAGCAGCTGCTTAAAACTACCTATTCCTACAACAGCTCGGGACCGTAAGTCACTTTTAAAAACAACGTGTGTGTGACGCACTTAAGCTTCAGGGTCCACCTGAAATAATATCTGTGTGAACCAGACACAGAAACTCAGCTACCCAGAGGGGCCAGAATGCAGGCGCAGCACACTGGCCTGTGCAGACCCCGCGTGTGCTCACCACAGGGGAGCAGCGAGTAGGCAGGCAGGGCGCAGGAGCAAGACTGGCCGCACCCATCCAACCCACGGGGCCCAGAGAGCACACAGGGCCCGGGGTCCCCTCTCCTACCCCACAGGACATGCTCACTGCGCCAGGTGGCTGCCCACGCCAGCACCCACTACCATTCAAAGACTCCCTCACCCCAGGTCCACCGAGACACGGCCAGGGCTCTGCGCCTGCCAGCCACCGCGCTACCACCCGCCACCCTTTATAGCCCTCAAACCAGAGTGACCTAAAAAAAAAAAAAGATAAAAGCAAACCAGAGTGACCTTGGGACGAAGTGCCGTGGCCTCCACCTTCCCCTGAACTCTGCAGAGATCCCTTGCCCTCTCCCCCAGGCAGCAAGAGTACCAGGAAGAAGCAGCGCAGAGCGTAACAGCATCCAGGGAAGATACGCGCAGTCCAGCTGCAGCTGCTGGCAGGCGAGGCTCTGAAACTGGAGCAGGAAGCAGCCTGCACCACGAGAAGAGCTGGGCCAGGGTCTGGCCGGAGCACCCATCTCCTCTCCACAGCCACAGCAGCCACAGCAGGCCACAGCAGGCCACAGCAGGCCGGCCACACTCCTGCTCCCACACCCCGCCCTCTGCGACCCCTGCATGGACACCGCCTCACCCCACTCACCTTCCTCACCTCTGCAGGGCAAGAAATCACTTCCATGTCTTTCCTACATGCAAATTTTTGAAAAGAGAAAACCCACAAAGCCAACAAGCCAAACACAGAGAAGCTAGAAGTTATCTTTAACTAACAGACGCTAGAGTATTTTTTTCTTGCATCTCCTACCCATCTAATATGTAAAAGAAAAAGCAAAATTAAAACACATTCCACTCCAGTGTGCACGCACATGCACAACACAACCTTTCAAAAAGCGGATGAGAGCTTGCGAGCTCGGGCTGCCCAAAGAGACCTGCTGGTCTATTTATAGAACAAGCGTGCTCAGAAAAGACTCTGGTGGGTTTTAGCGGAAAAGGCTGGGGAAAAGATAAAGACCAGTATTTCTTTGAAGCTTTCTCAGAAATTGCATTTTTTCTGATTTGTTCCTCCCAAATACTATAGATAGGCAGCAGAATATTTTTAAACACTCAAACACGATGAACTTAAAGTGGTCAAGAAACTCACACCCCGAAACCATCTGCCGTGTCAAGCACGGGGTGGCCCTCGGGAGGCACCACAGGAAACGCCACGGGGCTGGTAACCTCACCCACTGCAGAGCGGGCACAGGCCAGGTCCAGAGCCTGCACACTCACTGGGTTCTGCGCACAAAGCAAAGGGTGACTCTGCTGCTCCAGCTACCAACGTACCCTCTCAATGGTTGGAAACAAAGCCACAGCACACACGGGCACCAAGAAGACGCTCTGCCAGCAGTTGATGGACCCCTCCAGCGGGACCACCCGGCTCTGCCCTCCCTCCACCGAGGACAGGCAGGGACTCCAAGGCGGGACCTGAGGTGAGACCCGAGGTGGAAGAGAGCCCCAGCCTAGGCTGAGCTGCCAACACTCTGAGCCCGTCGCCAGGCATGGCGCGGCAACTCTGAGCAAGGCCTACGCGGCTCCGGCAGGCTCTGCACCCCCCGACAGATCTGGAAATGGCCCCAAAAGACTTCAAACCAGTGGGCAAAGTCCTTGTCAAACACACACCTGCCAGGTGTCCCTTGAAAGGAGTAGGGATCCCATCACAGGGTGAGGGTTCCCCTCTCTCTCCTGCCTCCCTTTTTCAAACAGAAGTAACACCTGAGACAGGAGCACAGCCCAGAGGACAGACAGGCACACACAGTGGCACTTGGGGACACAATGACGCCTCTCCAGGAAAGGCCGAAACACCAGGTCAAGAGGCACGAGGTACACAAGCAGCGGGAACGCAAGGGCCGCTCCAGGGGTAGGCACAAAACCCAGCAGCACGGGGTGGGGAGGAAGGGTGGCTCGGATCACTGCCAGCCACTACACGGCTCACAGGGCCCCCAGTCCGCATGGCACCCCACATGTCTACTGTAAAAAGATGAAGAGACAGGACAAAGATCCCATATGATTGCAACACACCCAGCACACGCGGAGTCAGGACCAGAGGACAGCCCGAGAGACCAGCGCGGAGCTGGCACTGCTCATGGGCCTGAGGAGGGGCAAGACGCTCCCCAAAGGAGCTGCCTGTACGAGGTCCCCTATGGGCAAGTGAGGGAGGCAGGGAAACCGGGACTGATGACCCCGCTGGCCCTGCTCAGGGGTAGAGGAGAGAAAGGGAGGAAAAAAGGACAGAGACAAGAAAGTAGCAGACACCAGGAAAGGGCGCACACTGAGCAGGTGGCTTCAGGGCTGCCAGACACAGCTGCGAGACCACTGGACACCTACCCCAGGAGACCAAGTGGTGGACAGAGGCTAGAGCCGTGGACATCACACAGGGCACAACCCAAAGACGGGAGCAGAAATGCCGGGGTCTCTGACTTACACACTTAACTTCTTACCGGCGTGGACACACAGTGTATGCGGCGCAGGGTAACAGGAGCACTTCAGGCGCATGTGCCCAGGCTCAACGTATGCACGCACCCCGACGTTCCGCACAGCAAATCGCCAGAAGCAGAATTTGGGGATCCACAATAGCTAAGAAACTGGCCTTGGCAGCCCAGAAGCCCAAAGCGTGACAAAATGCCATGAGACTGCACGGACGACTGCTGGATGAACAGGGTCTGAGGGGGACCAACGGGTCCTTCCCTGGTGCGCCGGAAGCACAGGTGAGTTCTGGGAGGGCTCTGGATGTCATTCAAAAGGCAACGTTTTAGGGACTGGGGATTTAGCTCAGTGGCACAAGCGCCTGCCTTGCAAGCGCACAGTCATGAGTTCGATCCCCGGTACCGATTAAGAAAAAACAACATTTTAAACTTTCAGCAGACTATAGGGAAGCTTTTTTTCCAGAAAAGGTCTCCCTGTGTATTCAAGACTGGCCTTGAACTCACTATGGAGCCCAGGCTGGCCACATACTCATATCGATCTTCCTGCCTCAGCCTCCTGAGTGCTGGGATTACAAGTGTGTGCCATCATGCCCAGCAGGAAGCATTTCTTCACAACTGGAATTAAAAAAGGATATTACATACGTTTAGAAAAAAATACTAAGACTGGGTTCAGTAGGCCCATCCCTTACTTTTTTGAACTGTAAATCTGTACTTTGGTGTAATCATAGACAGCTGTGCATCTCAGCAGCTTTCCCTGAGGAATGCAGGAAGCACCACCCTATGTATTTACCCACTTGCTGTGACGAAAAGCAAGGGATATGCACATGTGCAGAAGTGTCAAAATGGGACTGAGACCCACTTTTAGGCTGCAACTTGTTTTGCATACATTTACCACAGAATCCAACAGACCCACACCACTCCAGGATTTATTTTTTAAAAAAAGTTTTGCCTTTCTGGTAGACGTAGCCCAAACCAGTACATCAGCACCTGAAAAACACATCTGTAAGTTTTGGAGGAGGTCAAAAGTGAATCATCAGATTACTCATGCACAGATGATGAAGATTCTGGTAAAATACATGCTATCATAACAGAAGAATGGTGTCAGTAGATGATAAAGATGATGACAATAAAGACGAGGACGATGACTACTTTGACGACCACGTGAGCCAAAGTTCATGTGACAGTGAACTGGAGCAAGAATCAGCTGTACAGACACAGGAAATGCAGACCTCCTTGATTTAGATGAAGAAAACAGCAATGTAAGTACATATCTAACTAGCAGACATGTTATGAAATGACAACCCAACCAAATGGACTGATCCAATGTTAGAACTAGGTCCAAAACTATAGTGAAGGTCTCGGCAGGGGTGAAAGGTACTGGACAGAATGCCAGCATTGCCACTCAGAGTTGGAAATGGTAACGGATGCAATGCTGCAACATGCTGCAGAATACACAAAGGCTGAATAATGCAATTAAATGTTCTGTATGCACCAATAGCCATATTCAAAAATGTATTTATTAGGCACCTCACCAGCTGAACTGAAAGCATTCATGGATCTGCTGTACCTAGCACCATTTCTTATGGTGAGCTGAGGAATGTAAAAGCCTTAGGGAGCTGGGTGTGGTGGTGCATGCCTGTAATCCCAGCAGTAGAGAGGCTAAACAGGAGAATCACTGCAAGTTCAAGGCCAGTCTGGACCACAAAATGAGTTCAAGGCCAACCTAAACTACATAGCAAAACCCTGTCTCAAAAAGACAACAACAGCAACAACAAAAGACTTACGAAAAAGTGATGAGTCAAAATATGGCAAAAAATGTATGCCCTTGTAGATGCAAAGATTTATTATACTATGTATTTAGGTATTTATCCTGGAATGCATCCATCAGGTCCTTATTCATGTAGTAATAGACCAAATGATGTTGTGGGCAGACTTTTTGGTCCCATCTCCCAAACTATCAGAATGTGACATCTGACAACTGGTTTACTGGTTTCCAACTGATGTTACATTTGCTTACAGAGCAGAAGCTGACCAGCATAGAAACTAAACACAGGAACAACACAGAAATTCCAAGTGAAATGTTGCAATTTCAAAACAGAGAAATTTATAGTACAATCTTTGGATTTCAGAAAGATATAACATTGGCCTTGTATATGACAAAGAACAAACTGGTATTGCTAATGTCAATGTTTCGCCATAGTAGAAATATTGATAGGGAAACCTCAACCAAACAGAAGCCTGAAACGAGCACTTTCAACAACAAAACCAAAGGTGGAATAGATGCTTTTGATGAGTTATGCAGCAACTGTGATGTCACTTGAAACACAAAGCCCTGGCCAATGGCTGTGCTTTACTGGATCCTAAACACATTGGCTTAAATAGTGTGACAGTTTACAAAGAAAATAACAAGCAAGCCAAGTATGGAGGCGCATGCCTGCAATCCCAGCACTCAGGAGGCTGAAGCAGGAGAATTGTTGGGAGTTCGAGACCAGCCTAGGCTACAATGTGAGTTCAACGCCAGCCTGAACTATATAGTAAGACCCTGTCTCAAAAAGACAAAAAAAAAAAAAAAAAAAAAAAAAAAAAAAAAAAAAAAAAAAAAAAACAGAAGAAAAAAAGAAAAAGTGCAAAATATCACCCAGAGATTTTCTTACAAGGATTGGAACTGGAGGTCTTAAGGGATCATTTATAGCAGAAGAAAACCAAAACATTTCTGCCCAGGGAACTATGCAAAAAAAACTGTGGCGCCCACTGGTGACCTGACAGGTGAACAGGCAGGTGCAGCATCACAAAGACCTACTATCACAATAGGAAAACCAAAATGACGTCAACTGTGTCTACAACAGAGTACTGGCAAACAAAACATATGTGCTATCAGTGTAAGCAACACTTGGGCATGTAACATGTACGTCATGTGTGAAGACGCCTTGGGCATGATAGCTGAAGCAAAGCGTATTTTTGTAGTAGAGTTCCATTGGTATTTTCATTGTAGTTCATACAGGAATTGACTTGTTATTTTTTAGGTTTTTGTAAGCAAGTACGTAGCTGATGTGAAAATGCTGATGTCTATTCTAAATGCAGAATACATATTAAGAATTTAATAATTTATTTCATTAATATTTTATGTCCCTATTATACGCACTGTATTATACACACTGTATAATATAACAAGAACCTCCTGACAAAACAGTAAGGCCACTGAAATGCAGGTGTGTCATACAAAAAGGCCAGGAAAGCAGAAAACACGTGCTGTCAGGGTACGTGGTGTGTGCGTGTAAAACATGCTGCTGTCCCGTGTGCAGATGCCTCAGGGGCCACACTGAAGTACAGGTAGAGTGCTGCTGGTATTTTCATTGTAGTTCATATAGGAATTTATTTCTCATGCTCTTTTTTAGATTTTGTACACCAAAAAACAGTTGATGTTGAAATACTTTATTTAAACATTGAAAAATCAATACTTCATTTTTGTGACTTTTTTTCCCTCTGTTAAGTATTTATTGTGCCAGGCATGGTGGCACATGCCTGTAATCCCAGCACTTAGGAGGCCAGGCAGGAGAATTACTGTGAGTCTAAGACCAGCCCAGGACACATAGTGTATTCAAGGCCAGTCTAGGCTACATAGAGACTCTGTCTCAAAAAAAAGTATTCCTTATTTAATATAATAAAACTCATAAAATTATAATTAGTAATTCATCAACATACATATCTAAACATGAAACATGGGCCTGACACACCCAAGTTTCTGCACTTTGATGACAAAATTAGTCTTATGCTCCAGTAACATGCCATACTGTGCTCCATTCAGTGTCCTGCAACTGAGAACTCCCACCCCTCAGAGACACCTCACCAAGAAAGCGAGAAAGCGAACCCAGGGACAGCCCCTCCAGCCCCCAGCCAGACACAGAGCGGGATACCGGGGGAGCAGGTGGACCGCCAATGCTCAGGGCACCCAGCTGCCATGGGCACGTGCCCACACGCTGGTGCAAAGCGCTGCAGGGGACGCAGAGCTGATCGATACAGGGCTAGAAGCACAACCTCAGACAGGCAGCATCCCGTGCTTCTAAGTTTGAAAATGCCCATACCCCTGGTAAAATGACACCAAATACAACTGCAGACAGCCCACCAGTGAGCGCCCTGGGGCAACCAAGGACAGCGCCTCACCATGTGGGGCAGGATGACAGGACCCCGGGCTGTAGACAGAAAGGCTGGAGATGGGGTAGGGGGAGCAGACTAAAAGAAAGGAGGGAAAATCTGGCAAATACTCACTTCAGCTGTCATCCGTCCTAAACTTTTTAGTCTTTCAACAACATTAAACCCAGGTGTTAAGCAACACACTTGACCCAGTTTACGTCATGAGTGGGACTGTCACATAAGGAACTAACACACGAGCGGGGCGTGGTGGTGCATACCCGTAATCCCAGCTCCAGGGGCAGAGGACCAGTGTGAGTCTGAGGCTGGCCCGGGCTCCACAGTGAGTTCAAGACCATCCTGGACCACACAGTGAGACCACATCTCAAAAAACAAAAAATTAACACACAAAAAAGGACTATCGCAATTTTCCAGAGCAAGAAGCTAGTAAAGCTTAATATTACAAATTCATCTATTACCTCAAATTTTCACAAGCATTTTTGTAACAGACACTTGTGATCTATGAATCAGACACAAATATTACAGCCAATTAGCAAATAAGAATACCGGTCAGCAGAGAGCCTGATGTATCGAAGGGAAAACAGTTAATGACAGATCGCAAACAAAATCCCACGGTCTGCTGACTCCTACCTCAAAGTTGCTTCTGCAGTTCGTAGTTTTGTAAGTACCACTACTCATAAACAGGAAACACAATCATTTGTTCATCTAAAAATGGCACAACCAACACCCTCAGGGCCACAGGTCACCCACATGCTTCCTTAGCCCCTGCACCTGCCACACACACCGGCCGCTCTCGTGGGGCGACCCTGAAGCCACCCTGGAAGGTGGGTATGTGCTGCGCATCGCCAACCCAGAAGCCAAAATTCAGAAAACCCCGAAACGCAACCTTTCTGTATCCTCACAAGCTATCCCAAACAGTTCAGATTTGGAAATATGTCATTTTCATATTTTCTGACGGAGAATACTCAAACCAGGAAAGCCTATGCAAATATTTCAACATCTGAAAAACCCTCAAATTTGAAGCATTTTTGCGTTGGGTATCTCTGAAGAGGGATACTCAACCTGCAGTAACAGCTCCTTTTTCTGAGTCAAGAAACTGAGAGGAATGAGAATTAAATTCTCTCAATACTATGAGGCTGGCAGACGGCACAGAAGTTTCCTATCAACTCGGATAGAGATCACGGAGACAGAGGTCAACTCCTCCACCTGCTCAGATGCCATCCACAAACTTGTCCTGGCCCAGAACTGCTGCCACCCACCTGAAACCTGGTCCAAGCCCAGCCAGGCAGGAGCCGAGAAGGCCTGCCTCAACACCTGGCACTGCCAAGGGGGCTTCTCTAAAGACCCCCTAAAATACCAACACAGGGAGAAAAGTGCATTCTTTAATTTTTTCTTCCCCTTCAGACAAGGTCCTGCCCAGGCTGGCCTCGGGTATCTTCAAGTGATCCTCCTGCCTCAGCCTCCTGACTGTATGTGCATGTCACCATGCCCAGTATATCAACCATCCTTTCTACCAATCAACAACAGAACCCAATTTCACCTTTGCCACTACCTTCTCTTCCTCCAGTGCCTCCAAGACTAAAAGTGACCACGTGCATTAAAGTTTCCACTGAAACGGGGGCGGGGGGGTGGAGGAATGCCTCATTCTTGTCCCCATTAATGTGAGGCAGGCAGCATGGAACCCGGAGAGAAGCCCCAAAACTCTAACACCCAGATCCCCAAAAGCTGTCCGTCTGGAAGACTGCCCTTCATCTAACTTCATAGTCACGCCCTCCTTATCGGGGCATTTCCCTTCTGGAGGTGCGGCCCTCATGACAGTCACAATGATCCCCTCCCTGCACTGCCACAAACACCTCCAGGCCCCATCCTCAGAGGGTGCTGGTGGCAGCCAGCCTTTGCCTCCGTGCTGATCACCCCCTCCTCAGCCCGGGCAGGTCAAGAAGACCTAAGCAGAAGTGCTGCCGGCTGGGGAGAATGGCGAGCCGAGTTACCGGAATCAGACAATGTGGGGCTTCAACTCCACTTTTTCTCCCCTTCTCTGCCTCAAACACAGTCACAACACCTAGCGCCACACAGCTGCACTGAGGCCAGGGGGTAGCAAGCCTGGATCCTGGTGTCTGAAAAGGGTCGCTCTCTTATCTGGGACGAAATGCTGGTGTCCCCATGGTCAAAGGTGCCAAATGTCCTCATCTCCAACCAACATCTTCACTGGCCCTCACTCTGCAACTGTCCTGTCCCACAGGGCAGCCTCCTTAATTAGTGCTAACTCACAGCTCTCTCCTTACTCCCAGCTCCCGCTGGTACGCTGGTAACACGGTGCCACCCATGTTGCTTGTTAACACTGATTTCTGCCTTCCCCACCTCAAGCCTCCCTCCCAGCTCCTGTGTGTGCGCCCTAGTGTCTCTCCGAGTGTGACCCAGACCCCTGCATGAGAACCTGAGAGTGCAAGTTAAAATGTGGGTGCTGTTCCACTCCCACGCCCAGGATCCAAGAGCTGCCATCAGAAAGAGCTAGGTGGGGCCACTTCCGCCTCCTGCAGTACCACCTGCCACTGGTACCTGGGCAGGCTCCAGAAACGCCCTCCTCACCCACCCTTGCAGTGGGGTCAGAACCCACTGACAGGCACCGAGGAGGAGCTGTGGTGGGACCAACAGCAAGCGTGAGGATCCCGCAGGCTCCTCTTCCCCCTCCCCAGCCCTTCACGCCTCACCCCTGCACGCACACACTCTGTGCTCTGCCTGAGGGTCCTCAGCAACTCTTCTTCCAGATGAAAGCTACTAAGCTCAGGACCCAGATCAAACAGGAGGCTTCTGTAAAGAAGGCCGCTGCCTTGCCAGGCTGGTCCTGAGCGCCCGCCCAGCACACCAGGAAGGGCTGACATTGCTAATGAGGAGCTCTAAAACCTAAGAACTGATTAACAACCTGAATGAAAAATATGAAATGTTTCACAGAAACAGAAGTACAAGTGGCCCTTAAACACAAAAAAAAGACGCTGGACCTGGCTCATAGAGAAAAACTTGTTTAAACTCCTAACCTCACCATCAGACCTAAAAACAAAACCAAAGGAGACCACACTAACATTCAGTCCTCAGTCCAGCAAACCCACCCCAGGGGCCCCGCCCCAAAGATGCCGGGGCAAAATACACAACAAGGTTTGCACAAGGCTATTTCTAACTGCCACAGTGACACATGAAAAACAGCCCGACACCCACCAACAGGCAAGGGGCTGAATAAACGATGGCACATTAAAAAATAGAGTAGCTCATAACCACAGAGGGAGCAAAAGGAGCCATGAAGCTAGCCTGACACGCTGGGGCACGGTCCCTGAGGACAGCAGGCAGACAGACAGCGCAGGCCCGGCTGCGGCGCCCTGGCAGCGCTGGCCTAGTACCGTAAGTACCACGCGGCCCTGGGTTCCACTCGCAGCACCTCAGGGTAAAAAGTGCGGCTCAGCTCAGGAACGGGAGGAGGGCAGGCGCGTGTGCAGGAAAAGAGAATAGGAATAAACCTGAAGGCTCTTAAAGCTGAAAACAAAACAAGTTAAACCAGAATAATAAAAATTACTAACGAGGATGCAGCCAACCTCGGGAGCACTGCAGGGCAGCTCCGAGGCTCCAGGCCTCAGCCCACCCAAGGATTGTCCCAAGAGAGACACAGCCAGGGCTCCCACAGCCTGGAGCCTGGCAAGAAGGGCAGCGGGCAGCAGCACACGGGGAGCCCACAAGGAGCCCACAAGGAGCCAAGGGCACAGGTAAAATCCCCACTGGCGTCAGCCTCCCACCCTGAACAGTCACTGCACCCAGCACCAACACCTCCAGGGACAAGACGGGCGCAAGACTCAAGCCCAGGTCTGTCCAATTTCAGTTCTCTCCGTGGTTCTTGGCAAATGAAAATAAAATTATGTTTTGGGAAGATTTGCTTTTCGTTATGTTTCTTTTCACAGGCTCAGATTAAACCACAGCCAAAACTATCCTCCTCCTTTTCCTGGGGTGAATTTACACGCAAATGAGCGCACAGGAGGCACGGCCCACTGCCCTCCACCAGCAGCGGCATCCCCAGGCACCCTGCTTGGGGGCCAGTGGGGCGGGAAGCACTGGCTGAGCACTGCGAAACCTGCAGGATCACACCGTCCCCACCAAGCTAAGGAATGAAGTCACCGCAGTTCAGCAAATATTTATTGAACACTCGGGGGCCAATCGCCGCGGGACCCTGGGCCTCCCAGGCAGCTGCACTTGGGCAGAGGGGTTCTCGGTAAAGTAACCAGCACCACAGAATCAGCCCCAACATGTCCGACAAAGCGAGGGGCACAGACATGCCCCCATCCAGCTGGCTTGTCTCTCCATCATGTCTGCTGGGAGATTTCCATAACGCCATGGGAGGTCAAGGGGACACACACAGCCTCGAAGCAGCTCTACCAGTGCCTGAGCCTGGATCCTGCACAGCAGAAAACCAGCACTAGGCAGCAGCACCGTCAGCGCTCAGCCAGCTGCCCCTCCCGCAGGCCTCAGCAGGATAAAGCCCAGCTCCGGCCGCTGGCCGTCACCGCCACACCCCTCCAGTCCTGACAAGGGGAGGGCACACTATACACGTCACTTAACAACCTGCTCTCCCAAACCAGACATGTCATTACTCTTTCTTCTGCTCAGACTCCTCTACATCCCATTCTATTTCACTTCCCCCATCGCTGAAGAGCGCTGCTAGAGTTAAGAACTTTCAGAGAAAACCAACAGTGTTAACAGACCAAATGGTCTGAATGTCTGATAAAACAACTCTACTTAGACAAGTTTAGATTTACTTTCAGCACAGAAAAGTTTTAAAAAGGGCAACATAATAAGCTGTTCGATACAACGTACACATTTATTAGGATGCTGTGAAACTTAACCCCATGTTTTTGCAAGTCGTGCCCTTTCCTACATTTGGCTCCTTGCAGTCAATCTCTTTTGATCCAACAGCTCTGTGACCTTCCGGCCTGTTCGAGAACGCTCCCGAGGAAAGGCTGGGGCAGGCTTCACCGCCCTCTGCGCCAGCCCTGCTGCCCGAGTGCAAACAGCATGCACACCCCCAGGACCCTCGGTGAATGGTACAGGTGTGGATGCATTTTCGTCAGTCTAAAACAACACACCCATTTCAGACACTGCAAGAAAGCAGATGTAAAACAAAAATAATCCAAAGCCACTACCCAACATAAACCCCAGTAGCTTCCTGTCACCCCTCCTCCTCCCAGTGTTCTGCACACAGCAGAAAGACGCTCTGCAAACTCGGCTGGGCTCCTGTTTCCCCACCACAGGAAGCCCTGGCAGGGCCCCTGCTTTCCTCAATTACCTGGGATGGCTGCTGGTCTCGGCCCCACCCTCACCAGCATGGGGGGGGGGGTCCCAGCACACAGGACCGGGCCAGTGCTGTCCCTGTCAGCCCATGGGTCAGTCAATGCAGAGGTCGGATTCCGTTTTCCTAACCTGGACTTGGACTGAGTCGTTTGCAAACTTTGTTTTTTTGGTGTTAGAAAGGAACCCAGGGCCTTGCCCATGCTAAGTCCATGCTCTGCCACTGAGCTGCAGCCCACCTTCCCTCACTGTTTCTGATATTGAACCCTGCCACAAACACGCCACCCCGCTGCTGCTCCCCATACACAGTACTATTTCCTGAGGACAGGGTCCCACCAGCAGAGAGAGGGGTCAGGACTCTGCCCCTTGTTGAAGTTATTCACACACCAAGAGGTTTCTATAAGCAGCAAAATTCCAGCTCATACAAAATACTAGTTTAGACTGGGGATTTAGCTTAGTGGCTTAAACACCTGCCTGGCAAACAGGAGGTCGTGAGTTCGATCCCTGGTACTGAAACAAACAAACAAAAAGATTAAAAAAATACTAGTTTAGATATAAAAGTACACTGAAGCAGTGTTGACTAATAGACAAGAAAAGTACACAGATAATCGGATCTCAGTCTTGAAAGCCCGGATTTTATGTGGCCTCTTAAAGCCACACAGACAAAGAACACATCCCAGTCTTCCTCCCTCAACCAAGCTGAGCCCTGGAGTCATCTTTGCAGAAGTCGGAACACACTCCAGCAGTCAAGCCTGGGTCTCTGGAGTTGAGTCCTATTTCAAAGTTTACCGAACTGCAGGAAGGAATGAATTGAGCCTGTACTCTCAAATGGGAAAGAGAAGAGGGCCATAAAAAGTGCAGGGCAGAGGTTCCCTCCTAACCCTCTCAGGCGGCGCTAACCATGGGAAAGGCAGTTCCACTAGTAACCCCTCTGAGTCCCATCAAAGTGGTCACATGACCAGCCAGGGCTGGAAAGTTCTAAACACTGCGGTGGGCAAGGTGGTACTCATCTGTGATCCCAGCCCTCAGGAGGCTGAGGCAGGAGGATCACTTCGAGTTCAAGGCCAGTCTGAGCTACAGAGTGAGTTCAAGCCCAGCATGAACTACACAGCAAAACCTTGTCTCAAGGAAAAAGAATAGGACATGGCCATGTAAGTGCCTGATGACCCTGAGAGGCAGATTCCAGCCTAAAAGTGGCCCTCTTGAACAACCAGTACTGGGACAAGTGAATACCCACATGTTAGGAGAATAATGCTACAACTTTACTTCATGCCACGAACAATAAGACGGATTGGGTAACCTATAAGAACACAGGACTGTATCCTCCTGGCCTTGAGTTTGGCAACGGTTTCTTAAACATGACACCAGAAGCACAAGAACCAAGGGAAAAACCGGTTAAACTGGACCTCATTAAACTGGAAAACTTCTGTGCCTCCAAGGACATTTTTAAGACACCAAAAAGCAATCGAGAGAATGACAGAGAACATTCACAAAGCATGTGATGATAAGGGTCTAGCATCTGGAGTATGTGAACGGCAAAAGGCAACCAAGGAGAGGGGGCCTGCCTGGGATCTCAGCAGGTGGGAGCTAGAGGAGGACAATCACCAACTCTGAGGCCAGCCTGGGCAACGTGGCAACACCCTGTCTCAACACTTTTTTAAAAAGGAGGGGTTGGGATACAGCTCAGTGTTTCTGGGTTCAATCTTAAAAAAAAAAAAAAAAAAAAAAAGACAACCCAAATAACAAAGGAACTGAACGCCCATTTCTCCAGATACGGGAGTGACCAACAAAGATGCTCAACATCACTAATCACTAAGGAAATGTACAGTCAAAACAAAGGAAAAGTAAAGTACTGGAAACTGGGAAAATTCTAGCCCTCTCACAGTGGTGAGAAGGGAGCACGACGCCACTGTGTGGAACAGCCCCTCAGTCAGGTAGACCCTGAACTGCGCAGTACTCAGGTACAGCCAATCCCAAAAGAACTGCAAACAGAGATTTAAACAACTATTGTACATGAACATTCAAAGCAGCTCTGCGCACGACAGCCAAGAGGCAGAAGCCAGTCCAAGGTCTACCCACAGGTGACTCGCCCGCCACCATGCAATGCAGCCCACGGAGGAGCACTGTCCAGCCACGAGAAAGAACCAGGTCTCGGAAAACCACACCCGGGAAGCCACAGGGAATGCCAGGCACAACTCGGGCTCAGGGAAAAGTCTGGGACTAGCAAATCCACAGGGACAGACAGCAAGCTCCCACATCAGGGGCTGGAGAAGGAAGACAGACGCATGAGAGCAAAGAGAAGGAAAAAGTGCAAAGCACAAGTACAAAGCACCATTCAGCAGGGGGTGATCTAAGAGGCTAAATGGAAGCAGGGGACAAACTCAGCAGCACAGCCACGACCCAGACATCCTTCACCCTCAGAAGCAGCCAACAGTGCCAGCCAGAGGTGACCTCAACACACTCCTCAGGGACACTTGGCCTACACAGAAGGCACAGAAAGTGGGGCCACTGTGTACCCACCACTCAAGCGCCGGAGCAGTGAGGGGAGGGAGGTTTCTTCCAGACCGACAAGCACCGAATACCAATCAAGACAAGGACACCCAAGGCCCACGTAATCCCAGCTCAGGCAGGAGGGTCCCAAGTTTGAGGACAGCCTGGGCAACTGAGCAAGACTCTGGCTCAAAATTCTCAAAATAAATTTTAAAAGGACAGGGGATGTGACTCCATGACAGCACACCTGTACCCACCCCAAGACCTAAAAACCACAAAGAATAAGTCTGTGAAATAATTCTGCACGTGCTTCTTGTCAATACTGAGATCCAGACACTACCTTTATTTTAAAAATTAAAATAATTTAAAAATTAAAAAATAAAATTGTTAAAGGACATGAAGCACAAAAATGAAAGCAGGATGAAATTAGACAACATGCTAAGACACAAGCCAACATTTGAAAAGGAAGCAAAATCATCCCATGGTAGCAGAATTAAAAATCCAACAGCAAGGAGCCAATGGGGAAAATGAACACAACAGAAAGAATCACTGGCAGCAAAACAACAAGCTTGAGAGGCTGCAGGAGAGGAGAGAAACCCCACGAGAAAAGTTCATGGGCAGCGTGGGGGGCCAGGGTCAGCTAACCTGCAAACCGTGAGAAGAGCCCAAAACAATAAAGAAAGAGACAGCTCAGCCGGAGAGACAACCTCCCCTTCCCTAGCCCACCAAATGCCTCCCGCACACTCCAGGGGCCCGCACAACTCTAAAGCTAACGGGGTCTAAGCAGAGCAGTGGGGCAAGGGCGGGGCCGTGCCCCTCAGCGAGTCCCCTCTGCCCGTGATGCCAACTTTGGGGCTCTGTCCTGAAGATGGCGACCGAGCCCACACACAAGCAAGCCCTCAAAGACCAGGGAGCCAGGGCGAAGGGACTCTGCTGAGGCCAAAGGACACCAGGCTGGCTGCAACACGCTGGATGTGCACAGTTCTGAGCCAGGTGGCACTAGGAAGCGGGGAGAGAAAGGCGGGAACACTGGCCTGGCCTCTGTGGGGGTGACTTCCATCAAATCCCCACTTTGATAACCCAGCCTCCCCTGCCTGTGTAGGAGGAACGACAGGAAAACAGGAAGCAGGAAAACGCTTTCCAGAAACCAACAGGTAACTGAAAGGATGACAGGATGGGGGAGGAGTCCGTTTTGCAAACTCATAATAAAATGGAATCAAATACTGCGTGTGAAAGCTGCAGACCACTTGGTAAAGGTTCCTGGGGACAAGGCTGTTAGCGCACAGCACAGGGAGCAGGCCCATCCCACACGTGCCTGCTAACTGCAGAGGAGGAAGTCAGGACAGCCACGCCACTCCGAGTGATGACGCCGCACAGGACCAGCTGGCAGGACCAGGCACAGAGCAGCCTCATCCAGATCCGCCTAAAATACCAGCCTGAGGACGGACAGCTGGGCCTCCAGACCTCTCACTTCCACTTTATAGGAAACAGGAGATAAAGAGCAATGAAAAAAGAACCTTGAGGAAACAATCAGACAAATCCACAGAGAGACTTGACAACTGCCCTTGCTCCTTCAAAAAGCTGATGTTGACGGGGTGTGGTAGGTTCCCGTGCTGGGGAGGCTGAGAAAGGAGGATCTTCCCGAGTTTAAGAGCAGCGTGGGCTACATAGTGAGTTCAAGGTCAGCCTCAACTGCATAGCAAGACCCTGTCTCTAAATCAAAACCAAAAAGAAAAAACTCTCTGAGTGAGCTAGAGAGAAAGATCTGTACTGGAACTGTTAGGACAATTGGAAGGCAGATGTCTCACACTGAGTGATTTGGGGATGACAATGTACAATATACATTTGGGGATTTGGGGATGTACAATGTATGTACCATTGTTACCCCTTGATTGATGTACTTTAAAAATTTGTTGTAGTTTTTTTTTTCTTTCTATCTATGAATAAAATGGATTTTAAAAAGAAGAAAAAAAGAAAAGAAGGAAAAAAGCTGAGATCATGGAGGGAAAAAAAGGGCAATGGAGGAAGCTATTGCCAGTTAAGAAAGTAAAGAGACACAACAAGCAAACGTGGCATATGAATCTGATGGAAGCTGGGTATGGGCCAAGGGGGACACAGCATGATCAAAGCACTCCAAGAGGCTGAGGCAGGAGGATCACAAGTTCAAGCCTGGCCTGGGCAACTCAGTGACTCAGAGGCCCTGTCTCTAAATAAAACGGGTGGAAATGAGTCTGGGTTCAGTCGCTAGGACTCAGCTGAGATGTGTGTGCAACCATCCCATTATGACTCTGGATATTTTTTACTACCATTACAGTCATCAGTGCCTTCCATTTTTAAATTACTCTACTGAAGTTAACCTTTTATCATTTCTTTATTTGGTATTTTTGGCCTTGGCCCACTGCCATATTAAAATAGCTACACTGGTGAGCTACACTACTTCTGGTGAGTTTCCTCATAGTATTTTTCCCATTCCTTCCTTTTCAATGATCTCTTTAAACAGCCTCGCCAGTTTTGCCTTCGCATCCCTGCCCAATCCCCCGTCTCACCTGCAGCATGCAAACCCACTTCCTGCACCGGGTCTCACCACTGACTGCTGTCCACTTGGCGCCCGTTTGCAGGCTCACTGCCTCCGTCTCCTGCTTCTTCCAGCAGTAGGACAGTATCTTAGTGCAGCTAGCACAGTCCACCGCCTACTACAGCTCGTCCTCAGCTCGCCGAACACAAACTAACTCTTTTCCCTCTTCCCGGGACAGTTCTACTCCATGTGCCCACTGTTTGACTTAGCATGCTCTAGCCCTGTACCCACTTTAAACCCAAAAGACAGCGGTCCTTTTTACAGTCAACAATCAATCACTTTCCCGCGTACATGCCTGTTCTGTTGTCCTCCTTCCCTCCAGCAGCTCCAAGCTTCCACCTGAGGTCACTTTCCGTTAGCCGAACAAACAGAGAACCACGCTTCCTTTAGTGCGGGTCTGCTGGCAAAAACACTGTTCGTTTCCATGAAAACGTACTTCAGCTGCACCTCAGACAGCGGAACACAACCCAGGCTTCCGTCTGCGTCTCTGGGCACTGCCCTCAGCCTCCGCAGCTTCCACGCAGAACTCCCAGTGACCCAAACTAAGTCCTCAGAGACCACCTGTCCAAGGCCACCTGTCCAAGGCCACGGCAGGCGTCTCGCGTCCACTTCCAGTGTTTGCTCTTACCACCAAGCGACGTGGTGCGGTTTGCTCGGGCTCTGGGGCGGGCAAGGCCGGGCAGCGCCTCGGTGAGCTGTGGGCGTACTCGGGCACTGCCTTGCAAGCGCTGATGCCGTGCAGTTTTCTCTCACCCCTCTCACAATGAGACCCGAGCCAGACCATCTAACCCCATTTCAGGTCTTCAGCTACCTGGCCGGGATGCTTTCATCTTTTGGGTTGTGGTTTTTCAGCTATGTCTAATTGGCTCTTCCTTTGATTACCTAATTCGGATTATTATATAATTTGATTGTAGAATTTTCAGGGTTTTTTTTAAATTTCTCTGCCAAAGCTACATCTGAACCTGCAGCTACTACAGATCTTGGTGGGAAGGGGGTTGAGACTGGGTTTCTCACTGTAGTTCAGGCTGGCCTCAAACTCTCAGCAATCCTCCTGCCTCGGCCTCCTGAGCGCTGGGATTACAGGTGTCTGCCACACACAAGTCTTGTAGATCTGTGTGTAGTAGGTTATTTCTGCTGGTTTAACTCAGCAGGTTCCCTTCCCTCTGTGCATATTTTTCTTTTTTTCTTAATGTGCTTGTCTAATTCCTGTATTTTTTGTATTTATTTTTAAAGAAAATAAAACAACAATAAAACGAAGTGAAACAGTGATAAGACAGTAGGAATCTATAATAGTTACCGTATTGTACACTGTTCAAAACTCCCGCCTCTCACTCGTCCCCAGCCCCTGGAAGCGGCTTCCTGGGATCCCAACCCAAGCAGGGTCCGCTGCACCCAGACCTGCTGCCTGGGGCAAAGCACCTACCTCAGCCCCACAAAAGTTCAGCCCCTTTCCCCGTTTCCCAGGCTGTGGTAAAAAGCAAAAGTGAAGCCGTGTGTGGTAGTGCAAACCTGTCATCCCAGCACTTGGGAGGCTAAGGCAAGAGGATCACTGTGAGCTCAAAGCCAGTGTGGACTACACAGAGAAAACTGAAACAAAAATCAATCAAACAAAACGAAAAGGGCTGAGGACGTAGCTCAGTACAAAGGCCCTGGGCTCAATCTCTAATACCAGGAAGGGGAAGAAAAAAAAAAAAGCACAACCAGTTGCCTACATTTCTGGAGTCCGGAAGTCTAAAATCAAGGGCTAGCAAGACCTCACCACCACCCCCACCAGGCTCCTGCCCTGGTGGCTCTAGGAGAGAGTCCCTCCTTTGCCTCTCCCAGCTGTGGTGGCCCCGGGCATCCCTTGGTTTGCACAGTTCTGAAATCCCCAGCTGTTTTCATGGTTGTTTGTGACAAGCTCTCTCTCTGTAGTCCAGTCTGGCCTCAAACTTGGGGAGATCCTCCTGCTTCAGCCTCCCAAATGCTGGGATTACAGGTGCATGCCACCACACCCAGCGCCTTTTCCCTGTGTCTGTCCAACTCAGTCTCTCAAAGATACATCAGAGTCTGGCCTAAATTCAGGATGATTTCACCGTAATTACACCTGCAAAGACACTGTATGATCACATTTGAGGTTCCAGGTAAACTAGATCTTGGGGGACACTACCCACTACAGAACCCTCTTCTGATCCAAGGTCCAACACAGCCAGGGTCATGCTCACTTCCCTTACAGACCCTACACCTCTGAGCCCCATCCATTGCTCGGGATGTGTTAGAGACCGTGCCCAGCAGGAGCCCACCCTGCCCTTTCACTCATCCCTCAGCCCACGGCGCTTCCTGGGAGCACCATGCACCCTTCCAACAGGAGGTCAGGCCCCCTTGCTCCCCCCCACAGCACAGCCCTCCTGCCATGAGCACGCACCTGTACCAGCAGCACCCGCTCACCTCAGCTCTGTCTGGACCTCTGGGCCACCTGTCTAGGAGCTGCTGCTCTTCACAGAGTGGCCCAGTGCCTGCCTGGCCCTGCACTTGACCATGTCAGGACCCCCAGCATCACTGAGGCCAACCAGACCTGCAGTGAAAACCACAGCCCACCCTTGGTGCTCCTCCTAGTATGCAATAAACCAACCATTTCTTTAAAAGAGCTTCAGTGCTAGTTTTCAGCCAGATTCATTTGTGCAGTGTTTGCTCTATTAGCTGCCAGAGATGGAGTCTCAGCAGGACTAACCTGAGCTGGAGGCAGAGAGTGTCAGGAAGATGACTGTGATGCAGGATTCAAAACGGGAGCAATCAGAGGGACAATAATCAAAAGCAACTGAGCGAGTGTGGTGGCACATACCTGTAATCCCAGCACTCAGGAGGCTGAGGCAGGAGGATTGCCTCAATTTGAGGCCAGCCGGGGCTACATAGTGAGTTTGAAACCAGCATGAACATAGTAAGAGCCTATCTCAGAAATAAAAAATAACACTAATAATAAAATAAAATTTTAAAAAGTGGCCAGGCACTTGGCAAGCACAAGGTCCGAGTTCAATTCCCAGTATCCCCATCTCCCCGCCCCAGAAGTGGCCAGGCATGGTGGTGCATTCCTGTAATCCCAGCACTCTGGAGACTGAAGCAGGAGGATTACTGTGGGTTCCAGCCCCTGCCTATATGTGAGCTCAAGACCAGCCTGAACTACATAGTAATACCCTGTCTCAAATTAATAAATACATACATACACACAAATATGCATACAAGCCTTTCCATGCTTATATGGAAAAATGATCACTTTCAGATCACTACACAGCCCAGACTAGCCTCTAACATGATCATCCTGCCTCAGCCTCCTAAGTAGCTGGGAATACTCATGTGTGTTGCCATATCCAGCTTAGAAGTTTTTAAATAATTAAAAACTGAGAGCTTCACAGATGACAGCTGATAGCTTCACAGAATTACATGGTTCTCTACTCAAATCACAAAATACCATCTAATACGCTGGCTACCTCACCAGTCAGCACTGTTTATTAGTGCCACTCCAACCACTCTGACCACAAGATCGCAGAGTCATCATCGCATATTGTGGTCAGGAAATGCAAACAAAGCCATGTGTCTGCTGGGGATAGTTTGAGGCTAAAGAGTTCAAACAAAGCTAGGTGTGGTGGCGCAAGTCTACGAGCCTACAGCCCACTTTTGGGGGCTCAGCAAGAGAACCACAAACTCAGTCCAGCCTGGGCAACTCACCAATTGGGCAAGACCCTGTCTCAAAAGAAAAAATAACAGTATTAAGGCCGAGTCCAATCCCCAAAACCACAAAAAAAAAAAAAAAAAAAAAAAAAAATCCTTCAAACACATGGAGAACCATAGCACATGTGTGTAAAATATTAAGCTAATAAATGATTATTCTGATCAATATGTACTGAATTGTTGCTAAAGATCTGGAGGGAAATCTGTAGGACAGTTTATCACCTAAAGATTTCTTTGGAGGTTAATAGGCTTCGCTTTACAAGAATGCCATAAGGGTCTTGTTTCTCAAAATGTGTTCCATGGACCGGCAGCAGCGGCAGCCTTCCTAAGGGCCGTTCAGAAATGCAAGTTCCCAGGCTCCACTCCGGCTCCTCGGCTAGGATCACTGTGTTAACAAGAGCCGCAGGGAACATGTCTATACACTAAAATTTCAGGAATATTATCAGAAAATTCTCCCTTTTTTAAAACTGTTCCTGTCCCTGACTGAAGACCGGTCAAGCGTGCACTGGACTATTCCTTGGGTAACCTGACATACATACAGTTCTGGTCCTGAGCCAGCTCGCCCACAGGTCCATTCCTCACCCTTCTGCTCTATCAACACTGTAGAGGAGTCCTGGAGGCCGGGGGCCCCAGGCAGCAGAGCTCAGGATGGCTCTCCAGAGGGAGCTCTGTAGTTCCAGCTCTGGTGGAGCCAGTTGCCCCTGCAGTGTGCCCTGCTCCTCCCTTTGTCCCTTTACTTAGGGGCGGCCGCAGTTTCCCTCTGGTTGCTTCATCTCCAGGTTGCCTCGCTGCCTGTGGTTTCCATTCTGTTCTCCCAGCACCTGTGCCACGGCTCCCCTGAATCCAACGCCCTGCAGCTTCAGCACTGAAAGGAGCTTCTGCTTCCTCCTGGACTCAGGTCAATAATCTAACGGCATTTAGTTATTTCTATTAGGCACCACGTATACCGGAGAAGTTTATGAATAGCAGCTCTGCTGCAAAAGGGAGTTGGTGCACACGCAGCAAACCTCACGCTTCCCACATTCTGATGATCCCTAGCAACCCAGAAGGAAAAGCAGCCTGTAGAGCAGATGTGACTGTATTCCGAAATGCTAGTCCTCACTGCCATGTATTTTTAACACTGCACCCATCACTCCCCCTCAACCAGAACAGCTGGTGTAGCAGCTATTGTTTTAGGGGAAAAAGAAAAAAAAAAAAAAAACACCTCCTGAAGAACAAAATTCTGGACTCAGACTGGAATCTGGGAGGAACTGAGCCCCTTCCACTGCGGCCCTGACCTCACACCTGTAATTCACAGTCTACCCTGCACTGAAGGACCAAGCAGCAAGAAGAGCAACGCCTCAGAGCTCCTCCAAAAAGCACATCGAACTTGGACTCCTCTACGGTTCCCTTTTCCTTGCCAAGGCTGAAAAGCACATCTTCGAGGGGCCAACCCTTCAAAATCTGGCCCTGACTACCTTTCCCACCTCTTCCAGATTCCACACAAGCTCATCACTTGCTGACTCAATTTCTGGCCATTTCCAGGTGTGCTAAACTTTACACACAACATGGAAATATAGTGGACACCATCCCCCTCCATGGAACGCTATGTCCCTGAGGACCCCACACAATGGTCACATCATCCCTGCTGCCTGCTGGGGCCGAGAACTTCTCCATAAGCTGAGCTTCCACAGCAGTCCTGCACAGGTGCCCGGCTCTCTCTCCGCTAGCATGGGAACCGGAGGGAGACATCCCCTCCCACCTTGGGATCCTGACTGGTCCAAACCCAGACCGACATTTCCTACATGGGCCAATCACTCACCCTCTGCACTTCAATTTCCAACTCCTTAAGACCAGGATGGCAGATACCGTCTGACTCACTAGGTCACCAACAGCACCAAGTTAATCATTTAAGGTGCCTAAAGCCAACCCAAAAGTAAGTGCTGTCAGAAAGAGCAAAAGTAAGTGCTCTATCATCTGGTCTATTATCATCCCAATGCCATTATGCCTGGAACAGTACAGGAGCTCCTTACACATCTGCTGAATAACTGGAGCGCTTCCCAACAACCCAATTTGTAACACGGTAGGATTTAACAAGATCCAAGGCTCGCTGGTCCGAGGGATCCAAGATAATGCAAGAAATGGCACCCACGGTAAAGGGACTAACTGGCCCCGGAGGAAAAGCGCACTGCAGCAGGATGAGACAGCCTGTGCCAGCCGGAACTGCCCCCACGGAGCCAACCTGCTGCCAGCCACCTGTCCAGCCACCTGCCTACGGAATCCCTGATCCAAGAGGGAGGGCTCACTGGAGCAAAAACCAGAAACAGTCCCCACCAGGAACCACAGTGGGAAAACAAAGGGTGCAATTCTTCCCCCACCCCCGCAGAAAGGACCTGCGTCTTTGTGGAGCGAATGCCGAGTGTCCCGAGTTCTCCACCGAGAGTTGGGTGCCCCGCGGGTGCGCAGTGCCGCTTTCCTCCGAGGGGCAGCGCCGCTCGGAGACCGCGCACCCCTTCCTACTGAGGGTGCAGGGGTGAGGGGGAACCCCGCACCCGGGAAACGACGGGCTTCAGAGTCGCCACAGGACTCTGCAGAGCGGTCGGCGGAGAGCCTGCCAGGTCCCAGGAACGCGCAGAGCAGCGCCGGGAAGCAGCCAGGGATCCCTGCGACCGCGCCGGGCCAAGCCTGTCCCTGGCCTCGCCGGTGCCCCCCGTGCAGCGCCCACCTGCGCCCCGCCCCGCCCTGTCCCACGCGCCCCCGCCGCCGCTCCGGCCCGTTATCCGGCGGGGCGTGCTCGGCCCAGGAGCGGTGGCCGCGGGACCCCGGATTGGACCGGGCAGGGCCGAGTCGGGCCTGGTGGCCGCTCGCACAAAACCACGGGCCTCCTCGGCGGGAGCCGCGGCGTGAGGGACGCGCACCCGGCCGCCGCTCCGCCGGCTCACCTTCTGGCGGATCTGGCCCGACGTGGACACCTTGCGGATGAGCTTCTGCGGGGAGCCGGGCTCGGCCTCGGGCTCGCTGTCCGACGACTCCTCAGGCGGCGGCGGCGGAGGAGGCTGCGGCGGACCCGGCGGAGGGGCGCCCGCCGCCGCCATGCTGCCCGGCCAGCGCGCGCGCCGCGGGGGGCGGGGCGGGGCGGGGCCGCGCGCTGGAGGGGCGGGAAGGGGCGGGGCATGGCTGCCACCTGCCCCGCCCCATCGCGGCTCCCGAGGGCCGTGCGCGCAGGCGCAGGCGCGGATGGCGCCGTGCACCACCCTCTCCTAGCCCGGCGTAGTGCCCCGACCCCGCCTCTCCCTTGCTTGCGGGTTTTCTCCTTCAGGCACGATGTATGTTTGTTTCTATATTCACTCTGTCTGTGGGTCTGTCGCATCAAAGTGTGACCTCTGAGTAGCCTGGGCCCATCGTGGGTGACCTCTTTGGGGGGCGGACGCGGGCGCGCACGCATGCGCGAGAAGACGGCGCTCGGAGCGGGCGCCAGGGTCGGGTGCGCAGCCCGCTTAGGGATCCCGTGCGAGGAGAAGTGGGGCGGGGCTGCAGGCTCGGCTGCAGAGAGAAACCCGCGTTGTAATGGAGAGCAGATTTGTACAAAGATCCAGAGGCAAGAAGCAAAGAAAAGGAAAAGACTGCTTTGAGGGTCCCGCGCTGCTCGGGGACCTGGATTAGGAGGCTGCCTGCCGTGCCTGCTGGGGCCTGAGCGGTTTAGACCCAGGCAGGACTGGGTCATACAGCTGAGCACTGTGACCCAGGTTTGAAGTCATCGTAGGAAAGGTGGCCAGCCTGGGTTATGGGAAGGTTAGAGACAGGAGGACGGAGACTCAAGAACCCCACGTTGTGCACAGACTCTGCCCGTCCTGGGGCGGAAGAAGGAAGTACAATTGGAGAAGCGATCACTCGAGTTCGGAGTGCCCTCTGGGAAATCCACAAAGAGAAGGAGTTGGTGCCACCCAGGAGGTGTTCTACTATGCGGGGCAAACCCATGGGGTGCTGTCCAGGTGTCCCCTCCCCCTTGCAAAGGGCTGCTGCTGGAGACCACTGGTCGCCAGCCTGCCTGCCAGTCATAAACTCGGCCCTGGGCAGTGCTGTGGAGGATAGGATAAGCCCAGCACCCCCAAAGGCCACGGGATAGCATATGGCTGGCCTCACAGCCAGCACAGGAATACTCCGGTACAGGCTGAAGAACCACAATATACCAGGCTATATCCACTGCCCAGGCACATGTGACTTAATACATTTCAGTTCCAATCAAAAATCAATTTTCAGTTCGTCGAGCACGCTAGCCACATCTCTCATGCCCAGGAGCCACACATGACTTGATGGTACCACAACGGACTGCTCAAATACAGAACCCTTCTCAGGATGTCCTGCCCCATAGGACAGTGGTTGATCCAGGGTATTGAGCACCCAGCATGCACCGGACACCTGACCAGCCCCCTGAGCCAGAAGGATGCTCTCATTCTAGAGATGAAGCCCCGATGTAAAGTGCCCACATCCCTCTGCCAAGTCCTGGCAGAGAGGCAGGACCGGACCAAGGCATTGCCCAGTCCACCTCACTGAGGCTTCTCTCTCCCCGGAGGAGGCTGAGGCAGGAGGATCGCCATGAGTTCAAGGCCAGCATGAACTACAAAATGAGACCCTGTCTCAAACAGAACAGAGCCACAGGTGGAATGTTACTACAGGTGACACCGGGTGGTAAGTAGAAGCTATGACTGTGCAGAAAGCTACCTGCCATTAGGACTAGTGGCAATTATCACACCAGGAGGAGCCAAAGGAGACACAGGCTCCCAGGTGGGACCCTGGGGCAGAAAAGGACATTAGGTAAACACTAAGGAAATCTGTGCTGGTGCAGGCCTGTAATCCCAGCAGTCTGGGAGGCTGAAGTGGGAGGAGCAAAAGTTCCATCCCAGCTTGGGCAATTTAGCAATTTACCAAGACCATGCCTTAAAGTAAAAAAATAAAAAGGGACAGGGATGTTACTCAGTTCAAAGGCCCTGAGTACCACACACGCACACAAATCTGAACAAAGTATGGTCCTTAGTTTTCACTTTTTTGGGAAGCAGGTTGGGTGGGGTGGGAGGATTTTGGCCTTTAGTTTAGTAATAATGTAGCACTACTCATTCAGTATGGCAAATGTCCCCGATAAGGTAAGGTGTTAACAACTGGGGATACTGGGCTTGAGGCGGCCTCTCTATGCCATCTTTTCTATAAATCTAAAACTGTTGGAAATACCATATCTAAAAGAAGAGTACTGTATTAGGCTTAATAAGGATCGTGTACCCTCCTCCCAGGCACAGTAGCACATGCCCAGCATTTGGGAGGCTGAAGCAGAACTGCTCCAAGTTCAAGGCCAGCATGGGCTACCCAGTGAGACTCTAGCTCAAACCAAAAGAAGGAAAAAAAACAAACAAACTGCAGTATGCCCTGAAGGCAGAGAAGCCTCACTGTGGCATGAATTTTCTTCCACCTGTGAAGAGAGCCTTTGGTCCCCTTCTTGAAGCAGCACAGCACTGCTGTTGCCTTGGAGACCGAGGCCATCCACTCCACCCCTCCCCAGGGAAGAGAGCATCCCCTCGGGTGGCTCTTTGCAGAATGAGTCACCCGTGAATCATGTCTCCAGCCGCTGCACCCTGAGTTCACCCCACCTCCGGGCATAGGAAGGTGGCAGTAATAACACCCTGCATCCATCTGATCCTTCTTGTCGGCCTCGTCAGAAGGAAACGCTTCTGGTCGCAACGGATCCACAGCCCACCTGCACACAGCGGCCGATCGCCTCCACCCTGCTGAGGGTGACGACTGGCCCTGGCTGCTGGGCACCGTGCCAGCTGCCTCCCACGTTTTCAAGGACACCCAGCCCCCACCCCGCCTGTCCACCTCAAGGGTCAGTAAGGTCAGTTGTCCAGACCCTGTGCAATCAAATGGAAAGTAACACAGAACATGAAGGGGGTGGGAAAACAAACACCTGAGAAGCAGGTAACTGCGCATGTGATGAACTGCAGAGACCTGAGCACACACAGGCGTGTAAGATGGGAAGATCCTCAAGCGATGGGTGGACCATGCCACTGGATGCCCTGGCTGTGATGTGGGACTTTTTACAACATCTCGCCCTTGGGGAAGGGTCTGTGCGAGCTCTGTACCGTTCCTCACGACTGCAGGTAAATGTGTGACGACCTCAATATAAATTTCAGTTGGAAAAAATGATTTAGCAGGGTGTGGTGGCATGTGCCTGTAATGCTCGGGAAGCTGAGGCAGGAGGATCCCCTGAGCCATCCTGGGCCTCATAGTGAGTTCCAGGGCAGCCTGAACTGCGTAGTGAGAACCTGCCTCATAAAACCTTAAAAGTAAAATAAAATAAAATTGAAAAGGGGATGTGGTTCAGTGGTAGAGCACTCTGGGCTCAGTACCAGACAACCCACGGGGCAACCATGGTTTCTCACAAGTGCTAATCTCCTCTCCTGGCCCCCACACTCTCCTGTTGCACCATCCAGGGGCCAAAGGATATTTACAGACTCCGGAGCCAGAGATGGCAGCAGGACTCCTACTCCCTCTGGCAGTGGTGATAGAGGGGAACAAGCTCCCAGCCTACTAGGTGGTGAGTGCTAGTTCATGTTCTCTAAAACCGAAGAATGAATTTCAGGAACCAGGAGGTGAAGAACAGAATATATTTACTGAGAAAAAGAAAGCTTCTGCCTGGGAGAGAGACCAAAGGGGTCCTGAGTGGGCTGCCAAGGACCTTGTCTTTTCTAGGGACTTTTTAAAAGCAAATCCACAAAGTGAGGCGGGTCTAAGATGAGGAGAACCTGGGAACTCCCAAGGTGGGCATGAGGCGGGACAGAACTGTGGTCAACCAATAGGATTAATGGCTCAGGTAGAATTGATTAAATCGGGGACAAATGGGGAAGCGAGTCACGTGGCAAGCGGGGCTGCTTAAAGAGCAGTGGCTCTTCCCCTTTCGGGGTTGGGATGGTGACTCCTGGCTTCCTCAGGCTGACAGAGACCTATTTAGAGTAT